>JASUUG010000855.1:0-46877 GCA_030449905.1 Luvunga scandens | reverse complement strand
AAAGTTCTACAAGGCAACAATAATAAATGATAGAGTTACCACAGGGACTGATTTTAACCACCACTTTCTCCCAAATTGTACATGGCTTGCACTCCCCCAAATCCATATGCAAGAATTAAATTTAAATTTAACAATGAAACCATTTACTTTACACTGTATTTACATATTGCTAAATCCTACAAGCTCTTATACATAAGTTTATGCATCATGTATCATAACTACAACGTTATTTAACAGCAAGAGGCTATAGAAAGATCTCACGAAAAGTTACATATATTACACAATCATCAGTTTGCTTTAAGGCTTACATACATGATCAAGCTCAGAAATCACATTCCTATCCGGCACATTAACGGGGAAAAAAATAGTCTTAGAAAAAACCAATTCCAATACTAAACAAGAAATTCAAATAAAAACACAAAATAATAATTGCATTTCAACAACAAATCAAAAGCAGCGACTAAATAAAATCTAAATTTTAAGATTTTTCTTATTACAATTAAAGTATCAAGATATTTTATTATTTTGCATCGCATCCAAAAGTAAATTGAATACGATCGCACAAATTAGGAAAAGTAAAAGAAAAAAAAATAGCCAAAGGACCGGTTGATCACATGAAGATATACAGATCTGCTCGTGCTTCAACAAAATGCAAAATCAATTTCTATTAACGAGAAAAATAAATGAATTAATTAGTGAAAATAAAATATTAATTTTCAGTTATTTAATTTCACCTTCGAGCCGAAGAGACTCATCGCTGATGAAAAAGTGAGTGACCGTGTGCCTTGGATTTTTTTCTTTCCTCCCTTTCTTCAGCTTAAAAACTGAAAAAGTCTCCTTTATTATTTTGCTTTTTTTTTATTATTTAATTTAAGTCCTTTGCGTAAGCTCTGTAAAAGTTCATATATAATAATAACAGAAACATTTGAAAATAGGGGGTTGTACTTTGTGCTTCACGAGTCGTGCGCTATGATTTTAAGGGGATTTTCGTTTTACGCTGGCAAAATGGGCACTACCTTTTGGGTTTGTCATTATTAAATTTATATTTACATAAAATTTAAATTATTAAATTTATTTATAATTTATTATGAATTTTAATTTTTTAAAAAAAATTCATCTGTTGTGAGTTTTAATAATTATAAAATTTGTAGCAGTTATCTAACAAATTTTTATCGATTTTCACATTTGAAATCACAGATATTTAATATATAAATTTATAATAATAACATAAAATTTTACATAACATACTTAATTTTAAATTTAATCAATATAAATAAAAAATTAAAATTTTAATATCAATCCAACATAATTATTATTTTTATATATAATTTGTGACTTTTTTTTATATATTTATGTAATTTATACTTAATTAAAGAATAGTACTTTTTAAATATTAATCTAAATAACAAAATTATAAAATTAAAATAATCTATGCATTAAGTTAAAGAAAATTTAATTAAAATTATAATAATTATATAACTATATTTTTAGATTTAAATATTTTTTTAATTAAAAAAATTTTAAAAAAATATATTTTTGATAGATATCAATACGGATATTCATCAAATTTTCAATTAATATTAAATCTACCCGTAACTTAGAATAAATTTCAATTTATAATGCCAAACCCACCATAAGCTACAAAATTATCTGTAACGGATAAATTTTAGTAGGTGCATTTAGATAGATTTATAGATTTATGGGTACAGGTCCATTACTATCCCAAATTTTACTGCTCAATTTTTTTTTAAATGACCAGCTGTCAAGACAGATCAGATTTTATTCTCGGCCCCGGCAGCTTTAGTGGAAGCATCTGAAAAGGGGGTTGGGGTAGGCCCCACCTTTCAACACAATCCAAAAATCAAATTGTTTCCAAAAAAAGGAAAAAAAAATTACACATTTTCAACAATTACGAGAGATATTTGTGTGGAACGAGCTGAGGTGGCAACAATAATTGTCAGTTTGATAGGTCTGTGGGTTTTCAGTGAGATCTAGTAAGGTGAAATCCGTTAATTTAAAATAAAAAAAATTAGTGGGTTTCTTTTTGGGATTTAGTAAGAGGTGTGTGTGGTGGTTGATAAGGAAAATTATTTGTATTTGTACGAATGAAATAAGCGTCGATTAAAAAAGTAGTTTAGTTTTTGATAAATTATGTAATTTGTAATAGTTGTAAATTTAAAAAATTAAGTATATGTAATTAGTAAATTTTATTAAAAAATATTATTTTATTATATAATGACTAAAATATATAAAAATTTAAATTATCTTTTATTTATACATTATTACTTATTACAATTATAAAGTTATAATAGAATTCTAAAAAGGTATAATAACTTACTTGATAAGTTACTTATAAAAAATAACTTTCAATCTATTTTTAAAAACTTTTCTCAAAATAAAAAAACTTATTAAATAAGTAATTTATAAAAATTTATCAAACACTATTTAAGAATGGTAATGAGATGGGGTGGGGGTGAAAAGGCCTACCCCATTCCTTACCCCATCAACAATTTTGACCTCCATTTCTTATTCCATTCTTAATAAATTTATGCTGTGTTTACTAAATAGGAATGGGAATCGGAATCGGAATAAGTTGTTTACTTAAAATGTAGGACTCGAAATCGGAATGAGCTAGATTGTCATTGATGTGTTTACTTTGTCTTGGAATCGGAATGGGAATGAATTAGATTGTAACAAATTACTAAAAAGTACTTAATAAATTATTGTCATATTCATTATTTTATATTTTAATTATAGTGATTATTTATTAAAAAATTATTATTATTAGTAATTATTGTCACTAATATATTGATATATTAATTAATTTTAAAATTAATTAATTAATTATAATAATGTACTAATTAATTATAATAATTATATTATTAATTATTATAATAACATATTAATTATTGTGATTATTTAGTCAAAATAATGTTTTTATTAATAGTTGTTGTTAATAATGTATTAGTATAATAATTAATAGTAATTGTTATAATAATTATTTATTATTAATAATAAATGAATTAATTATAATAATAGTAATATATTAATTATTGTGATTATTTAATCAAAAAATTTATTATTATTATTATTATATTATTGTTAATGATATATTTATATATTAATTAATAGTAATAATTATATGAATTAATTGATGATAACATATGAATTAATTATAATAATTATATGAATAATTATTATAATAGTAAATTAATTAATTATAATAATAATATATTAATTATTGTGATTATTTATTCAAAAAATATAATTATTGATAATTATTGTTAATAATATATCAATATATTAATTAATTATAATATATTAATGAATTAATTATAATAATATATTAATTAATTACAAATGAGGGCAAAGTGGGTATTTTTAATTTTGGGGAGGGGCAAAATGGGAATTCCAGGGAATGAGAGATTGATTCCTACCTTCCCATGAGAATCAATCTCCCATTCCTCATTCCCAAATAATGGTGGGTCTTACGATTCCAATTCCTGCTATATTTTTGCGAAGTAAACACCATCAATCATTCTGATTTTGGATTCCGATTCCCCAATCCGGGGAGTAAACACACCATTAGTGGAATGGAGATGAAAAATTCCTATGTGAGAAATGATTTTCTCATCTCTACCTTTATTTTCTATTTACTTATTTAATTATTTTACAACAGGTGTGGATAAATAATCTTAATAAATAAAAAAAATTAGAGATTCAAATAAAATAAAATAATCACCATATTATAAAATCATTTAAATTATTGAAAAAACTTTAAAAGTTTGAAATAATATCTTAAAATAGTATCAAAACTACAAAATGTTTGGATAAATAATAACTAAAAAATAAAAATGTATAGCAATGTTTCAAATCCTTCTTTTTTTAGCTTCATCTTCTCTTTATCATATTCATATAGTCTATAGAAAAAAATTTTCAATTTACTGAATTTTATTGAAAATTCTTGAAGAATGGGGTTGGATTTGTTTGAAGGGATCAAAGGAGCGGCAGCAAGGAAAGAAAAGAAAAAATAATAATGTTTTAGATTAAGTAAGAATTGTATTATAGGATTTTGTTTTAATCACGGCATGTTTATTAATTTATATTAGGTAAAAATAGAAAAAAAATTACTAAACAATATTTTAATTACTAAAAAAATTAGTAAATAAAAATTTCAAAATATTTATATAAAATAGGGATTAATGTGGGGGTGGGGTAGGGTGTGGGTGGAGAGTACAAAACTAAATCCCACCCCATTAATATTTTGAAGATTATTTTTTACTAATTCCCCATCTTATATCCAAAAATTATTTAAAACTCACCCTATTTGGGGTGGGGTCTCATGAACAATTTTGTCATCCTTAACCCTATTTTTATCAAAACTTATACAATAAAACAATTTATATTTTTAGTGTTCTTGCACGTAACTTTTCACAAAAAAAGTTCTTTTTTTCTTCTTTTCCTTTATATACGGGTAAATTGTCCTAAAAATAATAATTATAATTATTATTTTTGAATTTATTGTATGTATTTGTGATTAAAAAAATATAGTAAAAACACAAATCCATTTTTTTTAAAAAAAAAAACTCTTATAATTTGATTTCAGGGCATAAGAGAAAATAAATAGAGAAGTAGAATTGTACAGTATAAACACCACAGAATTTGCAAGGGCATTCTTATTTTGATATATTACTATTGACAGAATGTGCAAGGGCATCCTTATTTTGATGTATTACTATTGATAAGGAGCCACTTATTTAGAGGAAATTCTATAATATCTCTGTTGTATTATAGCCACTTAATGTATGTATTGCATATGTATTAAATTAAATATAACTATTAATTAAATAATAATTTCACAAAACAAATATATATATATATATATATATATAGATTAAATAGGTATACCACAATAGAAATACTATAAAATCTCTCTTCGTTTAAATCCTCAGGTTTCTACTACCAAGTGTGGCAATTAAAAATGCGTTTTCTAAGCAGTGCATCCTGCATCAGAGGTTCAAGCTACAGACTATCTAAAAATTCAAAACCTAGAAGCCCATAGAGATACAAATGCCAAAACCATATACAGCGGTTGAAACTTGAGGAACATTTTTAATGCGGCGGCACCTTGTTACGAGTGGTAAAATCACAATGCGTCGAATTGTGATTAAATGATCAAACGATAGCTGGAGTTGTGCTGGAAATTGCAGGGCTTGTGTGGTGGTTGTTGAAAGGTTGCTGGTGCTGAGCTGGATCATGGACATTGATTAGATTGGGTGACATCAATGCGACGTCATCAGGTGAAATAGGCAGTTGAAGACAAGGTGGTGACGAGCACCACCTTGGCCGGGCTTGGTCTTCAGCTTCCTGGTTTTGGTCGGTTCACTCACCTGAAGCCCGAAACTAGGCCCAGATACCATTATATCCGGCTTAAGCCCTTCCGGGTGCCCGATCTATTTTTGCTGTCCTTTCACTAATCCATTTCATCCCTAATTTCACCATTCACACTTATTTGTTACAAAAATATATATTAATTATGATTAATTATTCAACAAAATTAACTTAAAACAAAAAATATGATATAAAGTGTGTCTGTTACCTTCTAACAATGGCACATATATTTGTCCCCTGCTCTCCACTCCATCCAAGGTCACCATAGGTCCATAACACTCCTTTTAACTTTCCATATTCACAGCACTAACATAGTGGCCCAGTTCTCTCACAACGTGATTTTTAAGCCCTTTGGAGTTTTAAGTTGTTTTGAGAATTACCTAGTTTCTAATTTATTGTCCTTTTTAGGGGTGGGCATTTTCTGATTCGGTTTGGTTCGGACTCCGAACCGAACAAAAACCAATCTAGTCTAAGAGACTCAAACCGAATTCAAACTGAATTTTATAACCAAATCGAACCAAACTGAATTTTGGTTCAGTTCGGTTCGGTTATTTTCCTATATTTTACAGTTTTAACCCAATCTTACTACATTTTACAAATTTCAACTGATTTTATTGAATTTTATAGCTTACACCTATGCTACCACCAACTATTGAACTACACTCTACACACATAAAAACACTAGATATAAATAAACAAATACAAAGCCTTCAAGTCAAAAGCAAAATAATAAAAGTCCCAATACAAAATAGTCACAATTCATAAACACACTTAAATTTAAAATCAATTACAAATTATATGCTCATAACAACAAAAACAAAACATAACAAGTCCGCAATACTACATCGACATTTGATAAAACTCCACCATAAAGTCCATAACATAAGCCACGACTATATCCATCATCTATATCACCTACATCAAAATTCAAAGTGAGCCAAAGATCTTAATAATTAAACTAAATAAAATAAAGTGATATTTAATAATTAACAAATAAATATATATCAATTTAATTACCTAAAAATGGTTCATGTTCAACTGTAGTTTTCATGTTGACCTACAAAGTTGGTCGACCATTGTTGATTTACAAAGTTTTACATAAAAAAAAGGGACAAATTGAACAAGGTTAATATTACTTAAAAAATAAATTAAAATTAAAATTGAACAAATTGTATAAGGTTGATAATACTTAAAAAGTAAATTTAAATTAAAGTTTACAAAATATACCTTCCACAAGTTGGTCCATAAACTCATTGTCTTCATCATTATAATTGATACGATTCCGGAAAATTGAACAAGGTTAATATTACTTAAAAAATAAATTAAAATAAAAATTAACCAAATTGTATAAGGTTGATAATATTTAAAAAGTAAATTTAAATTAAAGTTTACAAAATATACCTTCCACAAGTTGATCCATAAAACTCATTGTCTTCATCATTATAATTTATACAATTCCAAACTTCCAGTTCCAGTAACCAATATACACCAACACCAACAAAAATTCAACCCCGCATAAGCTTTAACTCAAACAGAAAGAAATCAAACACAAAGGCCACAACACAAATTAAAAAAAAAAAACATCTGCAACTGTGAAGACTAAAGACACGAACTGATGGCAGGATGTTTAGACTTTGGACTAACGAGAAAGAGATTGTAAACTGGGCAGGATGAGAGAAGACAAGTGGCTAGGGAGAGTCAGTGAGCACGAGGGAGTCATCGCGATCACGAGGGAGAGTCAACGAGTGTCAGCGTGTGTGAGGGAGTCACCAAAAGGGTGAGGGAGTCAGGGAGAGACCGCAGCGTGAGGGAGTCAAGGAGAGACCGCAAGCGCGAGGGAGAGTCCGCGAGCGCGAGGGAGAGTCCACGAGCGCGATGGAGAGTTAGTGAGCGCGATGGAGACACCAAGAGATCAAAGATGTTAATTGGAATTTGACTTTAGATTTAGGAATTAGGGATTTGGATTTTAGGTTTTTATATTTTAGATTAAAATAATTGTTAAATAATTGGGTTGAACCGATTGGTTTTTTGGTTCGGTTTGGTTTTGAACCGAATTGAATGCAAATTGATTGGTTCTTATAATTTCAAACCATTCGATTTTTAATCTTAGAAATGAATCGAACCGAATCAAATTTTTTCGATTCGGTTAAAAAAAAACCGAACCATTTGCCCAACCCTAGTCCTTTCTATGTTGCTAATTTTTTAAAATTTGTGGCCACAACCATTGAGGTCTCCTAGGTTTTTTAAAATTCTAAACCCTATCTTTATGATTTATGAATGAGTGAAGCTATTAAGCCTTTATTTTTATATCATCAAACCCCCCTCTTAGATACCTACTACTAAAAAAGTTTTACATGATTTAAAATGCCATCATATACCTCCACTTAGTTCTAAATTTTCCCTTATTACTTCTTGTAATACCGTAATAACTGTCCAAAATGTAAAATCAAACCTCAAACACAACAAAAAAAGCACATTTGATTGGAAAAAGAATGAAAATAAATATCTAAGTTCACGCCCTTAAATAAATTTTATAATATTTTATCTTTATTTATAGTGAAAAATAATAACGTGTTTGAGCTTTTTGTAGTAGTAAGTGTTGACAGATCCACCGCCCCCCAAGTAGCTTGTTGAGTCTGAATTTGTAGTTTCATGGAGGCAGCTGCAATGACACTAGTGATTAGATTCCAAACACAGAAATAGCACAAGCAGCAGCAGCAGCAGTTTTGGGTGAAAAAAAATGAGCGGCTCTGGTTCTTTATCTTCTTCAGTGTCCCCGTTTACTGCGTCTCAGTGGCATGAGCTGGAGCATCAAGCCCTAATCTTCAAGTACCTCAAAGCGGGTCTCCCCGTTCCCCCCGATCTCCTCGTCCCCATTCGCACCAGCCTCAAGTTCCTCTCTTCTAGCTTATTCCACCACCCAACTTGTAAGTAAAGTACCCACAATAACCTTCTACTTATTTATTTATTTGCAAATTAATCATGCTTTCTGATGGCATTTTTATGGGTTTCTAGTTTTCATTTCTGTTTTTATGGTTGTATTAATTACTTAATTAATTAATTTAAGCGTAACATACAAGTGAGAGCGGGGTTCGAACCCAGACCTCGAAAAGATTTTACTGGCTGGACTAGCTGACATCCACGTTTTAGTTTTTCGTGATGATTATTTGTTTGTTTGTTTTCTTGTTTGTATGTAGTTGGATATTGTTCTTATTTTGGAAAGAAAATAGACCCGGAGCCGGGGAGGTGCCGGAGGACTGATGGCAAGAAGTGGAGGTGCTCGAAAGATGCACATCCCAACTCCAAGTATTGTGAGCGGCACATGAACCGTAGTCGATACCGTTCAAGAAAGCCTGTGGAATCACAAAATACCTCTCAGTCTTTGTCAACTACTGCAGGAGTAGACATCGGTGGTAATGGGAGCAGCAGTGGCAGTGGCGGTGGAGGTGGAAGCAGAAGCTTAAGTTTTCAAAACCCTCCTTTGCACTCTGTTGGTACCCGTGAGGGTCTTTGCTTTCGAAGCAACATGTCACAGTTACAGATGGATGCTATCCCGTACGGGATTCCTAATAAAGAGTACAGGTATTTGTCATCATCGTTTTTTGTCAAGATATAGATTGATTCCTGGCGTCCATTGATAACGCCTACGTTAATGTCCCTCTCCTAGTTGCTTTATTAGTTGTATTGGGCCACATGTTATTCATCAACAATTGAATGAGGCCCTGGCTTCATTGATAATTTTTATGATATGTTATGCAATGACTTCTATGATGATGAAATGAGATTTTGTAAATGCAGTAAGCTTCATTTCCTATTGGCTGTTTCTCATAATGCTCATGATTAGGTATTTCATTGCACGATTATAAGATGTTTTTCACTCTTGAACCCTTTTTTTTATATGTCAAATATGGCATTTCCAAGTTAGAAGTACGTTTTGAGTGGGTTTAAGGAATGATAACTTTTCATGAATTCTGAAATGGGGTTCAAAACTCTCTGTTTTCACTGGCTGAGGGCCACGGGAGGCTGCTTTGGCAACATCACAGCTGAAAAATGATGAGTAGTTTCTGAATACTGATGCAGTCTAGGACAGGCACTAGCATTTTGTATAGAAAATATGGTGGACATGATAAGATTCAATGGAGGGTTTTAAGTGAGCTTCGAATCTGCCAGGCCCTAAGACAGTGCTGGCCTTGTAAGACTTAACTATTTGTCACTTTCACATTCATTTTTCTCTTGAATAATAAAATTTTCATTTCCGACTGAGTTTATTCTCTCTTAAGTGCCTTGAAATACAAAACATCTAGGTTCCTGTTTTATTGAAATCTAGTTCTCCTTAGTCTTTTGTGGTGTGCATGAAAACGTCTGTATTAAATGTTTGTAAGGACTGTATTAAATGTTTTTAAGGAGTGATATTACTGTCACATGAAATCATTTTGCCTGCTGCACAGGAAGCATCTTTTGACCTTTTCTTTGGGTGATGTTCAAGCTGTGTATAGGCAATTAAGTGTAAATTTTAAGTTTAGCTGAACACTGATTAACCTGTGTTATAGCTTTTTACATAGAGAAATAAGAAAAAAAAAGGCACTTGCTTTCTATGTTGTACCGACTGGTTGAGGATGGTTTTAGTTGCTTAATAGTTGGCTGTACTAGAGGAAGCTCAAGTCAAGTGTGTCTTGTCAAGCAAAAATAAAATACATTTCAATATGCTTGCCAAGTTATATATATCAGTAATATGTTCATGTGTACGAAACGAAATAAGAAAAGAAGATATGTGTATGGATCATATTAGAATTATATGGTTTTCTCACATATTAATAACACGGTCTTTTGAGCTCTCAGATTTTGATGGAGAACCGGAAATAGGAGGATAAATCAGAGGGGATTCTTTTGACTTTGAATAAATACACCAATGTTTTAACTACTTGTACAAGCTTTCCTATATAAACTGATGCGTCATAAAGTGGTGGACAAGAAACAATAAAAGTTAAAGTGAAATACATTAAATGATATGATGTGCCAATGATGTGGTGATACCACATTAGTTTATGTCTAAAAGTTTCTGTACAAATTGTTTGTACATGTAGAAGTTTCCTTTTAGTAGTGTTCTGTACCGTTAATAGTAGAAATAAGTTCCTTGGATTAGTTAATAATTGAATTTTCTGTTAGGCAATTCCTTGAAAGTTAACTAACTGATGTCGCATCAGTGGACAGTACAGGCTTCAAGAACTGAAGCCTGAAGGAAATGATGGTGTTCTATCAATGGCTTCTGACAGTTTGAGGGGTTTTACGATGAACTCTTCTGTGGATAATTCATGGTGTGGTACAAAATCTGGAAGTTCCTCTATACCGTTATCAGATCAAAGAAATGGTGCTTTGTTGCAAAATAGCTGCCTCCCAATGCAGATGCTGCAAGATTTTGACTCACTCTTTGCTAATGGTGCAACATCAAAGCAACAGCAACAGCATTATTTCTTCGGCAGGGAATTTGGTTTATCTAGGTCTCAGAAACAGGAACATCAGGCTCTTCAGCCTCTTCCGGACGAGTTGCCTAAAACCATAGATTTTGGTTACTATCTGGATGATCAGAGAGCCAATAAGAGCTCACTATCGACAACTCAGCTATCCATGTCCACCCCAATTGGTTCCTCTAAATTCTTTGAAACGAGTGCTCATTCTTCAAAGGGTAAGGCTGTTCCCATCTAATTCAGAAACTTCAAATTATTACTTTCAATCTTGATATTCAGTCTGATGCAGATACCTCTATGGACAAATTTCTGAGCTAGAGATATTTCGAGGCCATATGAATCTCAGCCTGCTTATTTGCCTTTGCGTCATCTAGTGGAGTTTGCGCATTTGCTGTGTTAGCACCTTAGCGCTAGTAAGTTGGTAGGCACTTATTCCTCTTTATTCTCGCTGCTTTTCCAGCCAGTTGTAGGCACTAAACTATTATGGGTTTGTTCTTGGGTTTAAACTTTTTCTCAAGTCTATGGGATTACATGTAAACTTGTAGCATGTTTACTTAAGTTTCTATCCAAGAATAATTGTCGTGCATTGTTCCAATGCTTGATAAAGGATGGATGATCTGTCAAGCAGCAGCATGTTATATTGGTGGGATATGGGAGGAAAATTGAAATAAGCCGTTGCTTTGTTTATTTGCTTGTGTGATTGATTATTCAAGCAATGTTCTTGAAGTGCTGTGCACATGCTTTCCACAGCCTTCTTTGTGGGCAATACATAGATGAATTATCTGCAAGTTAATAGTTAGAATCCTCTGAGGATATTAAAGATCACAATTTCATGTTCAAATTAGTATGGCTTAATCGAGCTTCTTATACGTAGTGGGTTCTAGACTTTTAGCACAAACGATGTACCAATAACATGACAATTACTAAGCGACATTTCCATCATGTGATTCTAACCATGAGGAAAGAATTATATCAACTTTTATTTCAATAATAGAACTTTTATTTCTCCCAGTCCGCGCCTTAGGCTATTTGTTACAAACAATAAATTATAAAGTGTACGACCTATTTTTCAAATTGAACTAGGTATCAACAACATGAAATTTGGCGTGTAATCTTCTGTAATTTGAGCTAACCATAGGGGTTAAGGTAGAAAGAGGAGTTTGAATAGCTCTGCTTATTTAAAAGTTTACACGACTTGGCTTCTTGTAACTTATTTATTTTTTAAAAACGCAAAAATATATTTATGGAAATTAAATTGAGTACGATGCTGTTTTCAGAAACTGATGGGATAACAAAAAAAATAAGATGTTCATGGATATCCCTTCATCTGCTACAAACAGTCAAACATCAAGCATCATTTCATTTTCTTCTAACTTGCTACATAACTTTTTTTTTCTTTTTTTGGTTTCTTCATCATTGATCTTCCATGGCGCAAAACAAAATAATACAAAACTCTGCCCATCAAAAGTTACCCTCTTACCACCGGTGACGTCCCTCAACTTCCTCCGTCACGACCACCCCATCATCAACATTTTCAAATAAAAAAATTACCAAAACTCATCATCATCACACTCCTTGTAGTAGCTGCTTCAATCTCTCACGGCCTTAATATGTAGTCTCTTGTATTTCACTCTTGGTCCTATACTCCCATCTCTTCACCTCGACACTTTCTCAATATCAAACTTCACCACCGGGGGCACCAACTTAATCACCAAGTGGGATTTTAATCTCACATTCAAAAACCCAGACCACTTGTGGCAAATTTACTTGGATTACATTGAATGCCTTGCTCTCAATCATGAACATTTCCCGATTGCAATAAATCATTCAGTCTTGCCGCCTTTTAAGGTCAAGCCAATGAAGGAAAGCACAATACATGTCCAGTTCGCAAGTGGGGATTCTTTGATTTTTCTAAATCATCAGTTGCTTCAGAAGTTTAACAGTGAGCGGAGAAATGGATGGATGGTGGTTTTCGGTTTGGCAGTTAGGGCTAAGACTCGATTTACAGGTGTTTCATGGTTGTGGTGGACTGAGTTTGCTAATCTTATGTATACTTGCTTGAATTTCAAGGTAGGGTTTAAGGGTCTTTCTGATTCTGACGTGGGAATGTTCATAGGTAGGCTCCCACAACAGTTCTAGCTAAGCAGGCTGACAACTCTATACATAGTAATAAATATGCTTCTGCTTTCTTTTTTTTTTTCATTTGCTAAATTGTGATATTGCATCCATGAGAAAATTATATGTACCCTGTTCTAAAAAGTGGATTTAAAGACAATCATATGCCGTCATGAATTCTTGCCACTAATGTTTCCCCATTTCTGGAAATTTATGAAGACAAATACTGTTGAAAAAGATACTTTATTGATATGTGACTAATATAATTCGTGTATATAGAACTCAGAATTATGAGTGAGGGTGCATGAATTCTTGCAAACCTTAAAGAATATATGCAGCGCCTGCTCTGAGACTACTCCATAGCATTAATCCTTCAAATCTGCAAGCAAAGGATATAAACATTAATGTTAAATTCCACAAGCAGGAATGGCAGCAGAAAATTTGTCAGCAAACATATAAAAACAGGGAACAGTAAATAAATGAGAAACTAGTTTTTCAGGGATTATCAAATTTAAAGCTACAAACTTCATGTGTGAACTGCAAATTCTGAAAGTCTGTAAATAACTATTTTTCCAGCATGCTGCCTGTTCATAAGCATGGTTCTAAGTTTCGTTACCTCTCCAATGTACAACTTTAAAAACAATACACAAAAGCATACAAGCACTTACAAGAAATGACCTATAGAACTTGACAAGAAGATATATGATGTCCAGTTCAGATACTCTAGTAAGCATGTAAAAGTTGATTCTAATGTGGCAAAATTTCCAAAGTGTATACATATGCATTGCTCTTTTCAAAAAGGAAAGAAAAATAAAAGAGAAGAAAATCCTGATGATAAGATTTGAACATGAGACTTATCAGCCAAGTTCCACTGACTTATAAATTGGGTAGAAACAGAAACAAGATACACAAATCTATAACTTGGGTAGAAACAGAACAAGACACAGCGCGCGCGCGCACACACACACACACACACACCCACACCCACACCACACCCACGCCCACACACACAAACAAATATTATCAAACACACACACACACACACACACACAAATATTATCAAACATTTACACACACGCACACACACAAATATTATCAAACATTTACACACACGCACACACAAATATTATCAAACATTTACACACACACACAAATATTATCAACCATTCACACACACACACACCACAAATATTATCAAACATTTACACACACACACACACACACACAAATATCATCAAACATTTACACACACACACACACACAAATATCATCAAACATTTACACACACACACACACAAATATCATCAAACATTTACACACACACACACACACACACAAATGTTATCAAACATTTACACACACACACACACACTCATACAAATATATCAAACATTTACACACACACACACACACTCACACAAATATATCAAACATTTACACACACGCACACGCAAATATATCAAACATTTACTTATGGAAATTAGGCTGAATTTATTATCCACTTAAAATTTAACCCTTCATTTCTTGCTTCTATTACATGAGGCCACACCAACTTTACTATCATTTGGGTATACCGTAATTGCAGTAATTTTTTGGCATATAAGTATATTCCAGACTCATAGAATGCGAATTTTTTTGTAGTCTTATTGAGCCACATTTCTGTACATCATAACTTATTGAAGCGTAGATAACTTCCCAAAGAGACATGATTTGAGAGTTTAAGTCGATTTGTTCATTATAACTTGTTTAGAAATCTGTAAATTTGCAGTAACCATAGGCACTAAGAACACTCAATTTCAGCTTGGGATGGACAACTACATCTCATGTTTCCACCACTTCTAATGCCTGCAAGTCTAAATCTGTTCATTTCAGAAGTTAGCTAAAGAAAATAGGTATTTATAACTCTTATGAGTAAACTAAAGTCTTCCTCAAGGAGGAGAATTTCAAGGGATCATTGAGCTCAGAAAAATTTCATTAGCAGAATTTGTGCTCTTATACCATAGTAAATCAAAGGAAAGTTTATCCAATAGCTATAAATTAGCAAGAATCACAAGAAAGTAGCAAGTCTTTAGAATACAAATATCACTAGAATCTTTTTTACAAATTGATGCAGCAGTTCATGATAAAGGAGAGATATGCACATACGACACATGCCGTGTCATCATACAGCATATGTCATACTAACATTAACCTGAGCGTGGAGTGTGGAACAGACAACCAAAGAGTTCCAAAAATTCTTGACATTTTTCATTCAGATGGCATTGAACAGTTTGACAAAGTTGCCACATTGGATGTTTGATCTATATAACGTTTTTCAATATACTGAGTTTGTTTGCATGTCACAGTCTATCAAAAATGCTTTCATTCAAAGAGAAATTTATTGCCTACATATCAAGACTAGTCTAACAGTCCAATATATTTTATCACCTCACTGTACCTGATGATGTTTCCACAACACAATGATCACAGATATTTCAACTTCACCCATCTACTAACTACTCAGAAATTAACAAGACAGAAGTTGAGATTAAAAAACCTATCTTAGAGAGTGCTCCCAGCCTTTTCACAGCCACTGTGATCTTCGGTTTAATAGAAAACCCATACTAACTTAATAGGGAACAACATCAATTCCTACTGCAAGCCCGACAGAATCTGAGTTATCTAAAGAGCATCCATCAAGAGTAACTAGCCTCTATTAATCAATGTAAAACAGCTTTGCAAGTTAGAAATGTTAGAGTATAGATCTGCTGAGAAGAGGAAAGGAGGATTCAGGATCTGAGAGCTAGCTTCTAACTAACAGTGGCAATTTTCCCTATAGTGGATTCTAGAAATTTGAATCTCTGATATCCATCTTAGCATAACTGTCATATACATATCCATCCATCAGCATGAAAGTACAAGCATGGCTGACCTTACTTAATAGGTAAAATATAACATGCAAATTTCCAAGTCAATAATAATGCAATTATGTGTCCACAAGTTCTCCCTACCAAAGAAAACTACTTATCTAGTCCCCATATCGCTGAAAATAAACCTTTGCTTCAAATATCCAGTTTCTATGTAAGTTGACATCAATCGATGTTATATTACCAAAAACCATCATCCACCAGCATATGTCCAGATGCAAATTCATGGAATATCAGCGGCTCCACAAAAATAGTGTTCAATGTCCAAAACTAAATCTTTGGCATTATAAAAAAGACATAACCATCAAGTTTGAGCATAGGAAATAAGACCTAAACAACTTATCACAATTGACAAAAGTTGCACTGGCTAGCATACCTTTGCCAGGGTGGAAGCTCCCTAAACGTTCTCGAATAGACTTCATAGGCATGATACTCTTCACATCGTCGCATAGAGAAACCCCTTTATCCAAGAACTGTTTTCGCTTGAAGCTAGAGAATCTTTCAGTGGCCTCTCTTTGGAAACCAGAAACAAGAGGTGCAATATTATTCCAGCCATCACCAGCAAAACTTCTAGCATTTGACAGGGCAATCTCCAATTCACCACTTCTTGTAGCTTTAATTGCTTAATAATAAAAAAATTAAAGAAAAAAAAGAAAACTGAATCACTAAGGAACCTATAGTAGTTGATTATTAAATATCTACTACAAACATTTTAACCGTCATGCTTTCAAAGTTAACTACAAGCACAACAATTACATTCGTACCCTCAATCTAACAACATAAGGACTATAGACCAAAAAGAGAAGAAAATTGCACCTTTGTAAGGAAGTTGCAAGAGGAAATTAGCAGGAAGGCCAATGCCAAAACCAGCAAAAGTGATGCCAACACTAAAACCAACACCACAGCCAGCACCCACGTAGCCAATAACATCTGGGCCGAAACCAGGACCCCAACCAATGCCACAACCAATCCCAACACCCATTCCCCAAAATGCACCTGAGGTCGGATGCACTGGATTCCATCTCTCGTATCTCCTGAACAATCCTTTTATTATCATCAACACCTGAACAAAAACAATAACTCGTTAAAACTAACAGAACAAGATAAGAGATAGTAAAAGATAGAATAGAATAATAATAAATTACTAATATTTCAATTAAAATCAAATCACTTCGCCACTACCATCAATCAAAGTGACCGGCTACTGCTGATGCTTCTTCTTCTTTGACTTCGGCACTCACAGTCACAGTCACTCTCCATTTTATAGCCCGTGCGTGTAATAACAATAAGAACCACATATTTAATTTGATATTTTACAGTTAAGTCCTTGTTATTTTTCCAAATATTCAAATAAGTTAGTAATTTAAAATATCAATCAATTAAATTCTCCATGTTCCAGAACCTTTTTTTTTGGGTCAATTTGACATTTTTTTTCCCACTAAAATTGACTTACACTTCCACAAAATCTTTGTTTAGCTTTATTCTTCGGGAACCCTTATATTACAACCGATGTAAGATACATTCAGAAAAGAAAATATCAAAAGATACCCTTAAAGAAAATGGAAACAACATTAATAGAATTAAAAGAATTATTGTTAAATCTTAAAGAAGAAGTAAAACAAGTAAAAGAAGAATTAGGAAAAATAAAAATTGAGTTAACTTTTGTACAAGCAGGACGTAAAAAACCAAAAAACTTAGAAAGTTTTGAATTAATAAAACTTGGAAAAATTAAAGAACCTGAAAAAAATACAAATAAAACCCCAACCGGGGAGTTACGATGAGTGGTTTATGAAGGAAAAATATCCTAAAATCTTAAAAGATGCTGAAAAATTGAAAACAGAATTAGAAGCAAGAAAGAAAAAAGATAAAGGTAAGGAAAAAATGGAAAATAAAGACACAGACGATAGTGAAACAGATTAATGGATGACATAGAAACTTTAACTTAAAAATTCAGTGAAATAGATTTAAACGAATTAGCAGAAATTGACGAAGAATATAAAATAAATATGAATGTAAGCGGAGGACCAGAATTGAAACCGGATGTAGAAGAAGTAAGTAGACAAAGAATACATAGACCTCATAAGAAAAAACCTTTTTATAATTACAACCCAAGAACAGATTATACAATAAAAAATGATACGTTACAACCAATAAATGCCTCCGGAGTATTTTTAGATATAGATTGTAAAAACGATCCACGAAAAATGTTAGTAAATTGGGGAATACAAATGAGATTACTTTTTATATATAATAATGGTAGAGATGAGTGGAATGTAAATACAGAAGAGGAAAAAATCGGAGTATATACGGATATATTAATAGCTAGTTTTATAGGAAATGTTTTTAATTGGTGGAGAGGACTTAGTGAAGATATACAAAACTTAATAAAAAACGCTACAAAAACTGCATTCATTAACAGTAGAGAAGAAGGGATAGAAAAATTAATAGAATATATATCCAATGAATTTTTAGGAGAAGATTTGGGAGAAAATAGAGAAAGAGAAGCGACAATTGAAAAACAAGATATGAGAATGAAATTAATAAACTTAACAATATGTAATATGTGTTATGTGAAAGAATACACCTGCGAATTCAGTAAATATTACTATTCACAATTTTATAGTCATGAAGATCAGAGTATATACAAAAACTTATATTATTCTAAACTACCATACCCATGGAGTATGTACTTCATAAACGAATATGATAAATATAAAATAATTACACCTGTACCAGACACTTTAGGATCTCGCATAAGATTCTTAAATAAAAGACTTACAGAAATTTGTATACAAAGAACCCTTATAAAAAAGAGTAAAAATATAGGAGATATATGCTGTGGGAAAACAGAAATGCCTACACAATGGGGATGTAGTAACAGAATACCCGTTAGAAAACATTTAGAAAAATATAGAAGAAAAGAAAAATATAAAAAATATAACAAGTTTAAGAAAAAATATAAAAAACCAAGAAGGAAATATTATAGGAGAACGTATCAAAAACAAAAGAATTATGATAAATCTAAATGCAAATGTTGGAATTGCGGAGAAATAGGACACTTAAGTACAGAATGTACAAAGAAAAAAGTAAGAATACTAAAAGAAGATTTTGAAGAAATAAGAGATGATTTGATAGAATTAACATAAGAGGATGACTTCAAAGAAAATGAAATATATATGACAGAAATAAAAGATGAGTAAAAAAGAAGAAATTATAGTAAAAGGATCAGAACCAGAAGAAATAGATGAAATAGAACAAGAAGAAAATACCAATGGATATAGTTTAGTTGCAACATTTAACAAAGAAAAATATAATAAATTATTAAAAATTAATATAGAGAAGCCTGAATACGGATTATTAGATAAACTAAGAAACATGTTTAAAAGAAAAAGAGTAATATTTCATGAATATTATGAACAAGAAAAAGCTATAACGGTTAGCCAAGCCGAAGGAAATATAAGATTTAGTCTTATAAATAAAAGGACAATAGATTTGGCATTAAAGAAAGTAAGAAGTGAAGAAATCAGAAAAAAGATACAATATGTATATCTAGCAGAAATACAAATATTGGTAAAATCTTTATTTAAAGAAGGAATAGATAGCCCCATCGTTTTATCTTTACATGACCAGAGATTTACCAACCCACAAATAGGACATCTAGGAACAATAGAAGGAAACTTATGTTATACAAAACTCCTGTTTACATGTCACCCTCGATATTGCATACATATTAAAGACAAAAATATAGATGAAACTCTGAGTCTACATTTTAAACTATTAAAAAAGAATTTAATGAAAGAAGGAAATAGGCTAATGACAATACATTACTTAGCTTTATATAGCTTTTGTAATTCTAATTATGGAGAAATTTATGAAAATAAACCTTACATAGAAATTAATAAAGAATATGAAGAAGTAGCCTCCCTCATTGAACCTTCAGTAAACGCATACCATATTCCCTCAGAGTATAATTTAGCCATAGAAGATAATAAAGAATTTATAAATAAAGAAGAAGATAATGAAAATACAATTCTCCCAATAAGCTTTACAGGAAAAACATTACTAAAAGGAAGTTCTTCAAGAAAAATAAATGCTAATAGATATTTAGAAACAAAGAATAATATCATAAAAATCCAAGGACAATATTTTAATGGAATGGATTATATACAGGTACCAATATGTCTAGACACAGGAACAAGTCATATTTATATCAATCCTTTAAAAAATAAAGGGTTAATAGAAAAAGAAAGAGTAATACCCTATGAATATATTGATTTTAATGGAAATAAACATACATGTAAACGAGAAGTAAATGTACCCATAATAATATAAGGATATAGAATTATAGTTTCTTGTTTTATAGATTCCTTCATGAATACAGACCCTAATATGCATATAATACTGGGAAATAATTTCTTAAATAGTTTAACATATTACAAAATAGAAAGACATAAACTGACTTTACAAATAGAAGGACAACAACTAGATTGTGAAACATGCTAAACAAAGCCTTTGTTCAATATCCTTTAGCCGTATATATTCAATTAAATATCATAGAAAAAGATATAGATACTTGCGGTCTTATAGATACAGGAAGTGAAATTACCATAATGAAAACCTTTTTATCTGATAAATGGATCAATCAAAGAAGTAATAAATTTATGGGAATTACCGGAGATAAGCAACAAGTCAATAAATCCTTACTAGACTATGACATTTTACTAGGTAGTAAAATTATCAAAATTAAACAAGTGTTCCAATATGACAACATGGATTGTGATCTCCTTCTAGGGAATGATTTTATTCAACAGTTCCAATACTACCAGCAAACCCCTTTTATGATAACTCTTAAAACTCCTTGTAATCACCTCCTTCGTCTCCCTCGAGAATTTAAACCTTACAGAGTTCAGCCAGCCCAGCGTGGTGATAGTATCGTTTATAAAAAATATTACTTATTTCAAAATGGTCAAATGTACAACATTCAGTTAGAAAAAATTAAACAATAACTAGAACAAGTATATAAAGAAAACCCTTTAGCTTTATGGAAACCTACACACCCTAAAGCAAAGATAGAGTTAATAGAGCAAAGAATTATAAGAGTAAAACCCATGTTATATACAGTAGATGATAAAAACGAATTTAAAATCCAAATTACATAATTGTTAGGATTAAAACTAATAAGACATAGTAATAGCCCTCATAATAGCCCTGCATTCATGGTAAGAAAACACTCAGAACAAGTAAGAGGAAAAGCTAGAATGGTCATAAACTATAAAGAATTAAATAAATATACAAAGTTTGATGGATACTTTCTTCCTAATAAAGAAGTATTAATAAATTTAGTAAGAGGAAAGACTTATTATTCTAAGTTCGACTGTAAATCAGGATTTTGGCAAATAAAAATGGAAGACAATAGTATACCATATACAGCCTTTAGTACACCCCAAGGACATTTTGAATGGCTGGTAATGCCCTTTGGATTAAAAAATGCGGCCCAAATCTTTCAGAACAGAATGGATAGTATATTTAAAAACCATACAAACATAATAGTTTATGTTGATGATATCCTCATAGCATCAGAAACCTTAGAAGAACACAGAGCACACTTAAAAACATTTGTTAATACCTGTATAAAAGAAGGCATTGTTCTATCAGAAAAAAAGGCTCTAATAGAACATAAACGAATAGAATTTTTAGGAATGCTCTTAGACAAAGAAGGTATACAATTACAAAGTCATATAAGTTGCAAAATAACAGAATTTCCTGATAAACTTGAAAATAAGCAACAGATTCAAAAATTCTTAGGATGTTTAAATTATGCAGAAGGATTTATTAGAGACTTAGCAAAGAAAAGAATATTATTACAAAAACTATTAAGAAAAAATGATACTAAAGGATGGACAGATGAATATACAGAAGTTGTAAAAAAGTTAAAAAATGAATGTAAAGACTTGCCTAGATTAAGGTTACCAGATGAAAAAGATAATTTGATAATTCAAACAGATGCATCAGATCTACATTGGGGAGCAATCTTAAAAACAGACATCAATGAAATCTGTAGATACACCAGTGGAACTTTTAACCAAGCCCAAATAAATTATCCAGTACATGAGAAAGAATTATTAGCTACATATAAAGGAATAAAAAAGTTTTCTCTATTTTTATTACAAAAGCAATTTATAATAGAAACAGATAACACACAGGTTATATCTTTAATAAACAAAACTCTTCCGATTGAACCACAATATAGAAGATTACACCGTTGGCAAGTATATTTTTCTTATTATACTTTCAAGATCATTCATATAAAATGATCTAACAATTTTCTTGCAGATTTTTTGAGCAGGAATTTTGAGTTTGGAAAATGAATCCAGACTCAAATAAACACTTATCTCAAATATACACAGAGATTAATAGACTGAAGTTAGAGACATCTGACATGATCGATGCCATAAACTATTTGAAAGAATCATGTGAATCCCACAAAAAAGGTATTCATCTCCTTGAAACATACATAAACGATTTCATAAGGGGTATGGATAGCGGAAGCTGCAGTGGACCCAACCAATATCCTGAACCGGTCAGTGACCCAGTCAAACCCATTAGTGGTAAGAGTATCAAAATATCAATAGATTCACCAAAAACCCATTCTCCTAAAAAGACTATCAAAATAAAAAATCCTTTTGAAAATCCGTTTGAAGAAGATACTGAAGAAAGAAAACAGTTAAATTCAAAAGAAGAAGAATATAAACAATTCACCACATGGGTATACTCTATGACTTCCTATAAAGAAACATTATTCAAAGCCCCTGGGAAAAATATGTATCATCGACTTCCTATAAAGAAACATTATTCAAAGCCCCTGGGAAAAATATGTATCCACGAATGATTGCCATAAAAGGTGGAGATCCAGAAATAATCGAAAAATTAGCCAAATACGGATACCTAGACCTCGTATATCCAAGTATAGACCTAAAGGAGTTATCAAAATTAGACGAACTCCTAGTAAAAGAGATCTCTAAATTCGCCAGAAAAAAGCCCATATACCTAAAGTTTTACACCATAAGTCCAGAATATTTCAATAATATAGAATATCAAGCTTTCTTTATGATTACCATTGGGCATGTTACAAGAGAAATCCAGCTTGATGTTGGAACTGAATACACCAGAGTTCCAAATATAAATAGACAATGGATACAAACCAGAAGAGCTAAAGGAATCAAAGCCATCTGGAGCATTGCAAAAGATCTTTATAAGAGAAATTTCAGAACCATCATAAGATTCCAGAATTTCCTACTATTAACAGCAGAAGATAGTCATGCACCTTCAAATATACTTCTAGACTTCATCAACGAAATCACCACCATGAGATTCCCATCAAGCAATGGGACACTTCAAGAAGCTTCTCAGCTCATGGAGCTACACAGTTGATACACCTGGAAAGCAATACAAAAAGAAGTGGCAGACCAAGATAATGGCAGAAAAGCAAAAGGAGACACAAAGCATCCACAACAGGAAGCAGAAGAAAAAGCAGAAGATAAAGACAAAGAACCCGTGACAAGGGAATAGATATAGATTCCTTTTTTGATGTAAGCAATGATGTAATAAACCATTAGATAACAAGTATAAATAAACAAGAGCGAGGAGGCCTAAGGCAGACTCGATTTTCAATCAAAATCCTCAATCTTATTTGTACGATTTTCTCTGAAAAACACTCAACCTTAACAAACACCAAATGGAAAAATAAACATCTTATCTCCAAATCCCTTATTAGAAAATCAAGATCCAGAAAACAATAAACACCCAGAAAGAGGAAAGAAACCTTATATCAGATTTAGGAACTTTAGATTATAAGGACCAGATCCATACAGTGAAGCCGCTCTTGTCCACTGTTCCCGTGTTAGGCAGGTGGCCGTTGAAGGGAGAAAGGACTTACAGGCTGAAGGTTACTGGAACCGGGCTTATAACATAAAGGATCTTAAAGAATTATAAGGTAATAATTCTGAACTCTTATCTGTTGGTGGAAGTTGTGATGGTATTGATTGTTATGATCTGTGGAGGAGGAGAATTATTTTTCTAAAGAAAAATTGTTTTAAGAACATGAATCCAATCATTTTAGGAAATGAAAAAGAAATGATGATAAACCAGACCACAAAAATAAGATATAATGATTATTACATGATCATAGATTATAATTTAGGAACTTATAAACAAAGTTCTTATCTTTTTTCTAAACATGATCTAGTCAGTAAAGAAGCATTATTAGCTATAAAATCCTTAAGATTACCACCTGAAATAGAAAAGAAAATTATTGGAATAATAGAAACTGATAATTTGAAACATCATATTATAATGTTAACAATAGAAGAAACAATAGATATAGTAAAAGCATATGTGGAACATGATATATACAATCAACCTTTAAAATTAGACTATAATACTGATAATGATGATCTGGGTATATAGACAGGAAACTAGCGACATAAATTCCGATGGTCATCCCGAATGGGAACTAGATCGGTTTGTACTGCTAGTAAACAAGTCACGTACTCCAGTCTTTAATATGATAAAATCTTTATTTATTTTTACAATTTTTTAGAATTTTTTAAACTTTTGCACAACGCACACAAAATGGTATCAGAGCCAGATGGATCCAGGTTTATCTTAATATCAGATTAAGATAAAAACAAATAAATGGACCCTAAAAATAAAATTGTTGACGCTCTATATGAATTAAAGATAGAACAAAAAATAGAAATAAAAGAATTAATACAAAGAATTAAAAACAGTAAAAATCACATAAGAAATTTAGGATTAGATTTAATGCAAGAAGAAAGAGAAAGATTTAATTTAAATACCCAATCAAGTGAAATCATAATAATAAAACAGATGAAATTTATCGATGAATTAATAAAATTCTTAGTATGTTGGTATAAAAATGAAGCACAATGAATAATCAAAACCAATATGATTTAAATAATATAAGACAACTTTGTAATATAATGGAAAACCTAAATTTAGGATATGAAAGTAGAATAAATAATTATATAAATCTGATAAATCAAAAAATATATTTATTGAACCAGGAAAGAGAATCCTTAATAAACATTGAAGAAAATATATATTCTGAATTTATAGATTTATATGAATTTGACAATCATATATACCTTTTGAGAGAAATGGTGCACATATTTGAAAGAATAAGAAATAGATGTAGAACTGATAATAGAAGACATTTATAAGGACTCTAATGAAAATAGCCAAGCCATATGTAAGATACAATAAATGCAACACAAGGGACTCTTATTCACAAATCAAAGTTATTGGCACACGTCTTAAATGTAGTTATATATTATATAATCGGTAAAAATGCTTATTTAATTTAAAGTCGAGCTATTATATTAGTTGTCGAGTATGTGCTTATTATGTGCTGTTTCTGTGCAAATGCTATTAGTTTAATTTTTATCACTCCCCATGCATATTACCTTGGTTACTGGAATTGTGTGTAACACATTAACACGTACTAAAATTTTTATGTCTCCACAGGATACTTGCTAGATCGTCAATAGAGATGAGTAATTAACAAAAATCCTATTTAGAGCCTTGCAATATTATTAAACAAATGTCTTCACACGTGAATTCAGATGAGATGAGCAGCCCAAACACAAACTAAACTAGTAGGAAATTATATTATATTATATTATTATTAATCTTTCATTTATTGTATCCTTTATTTCTCTTTTTTTCATTTACTCTCTCTCTCTATATATATTTGCAAGAAAAGCATACCAAATTTTGTTGTCAAAGAGTATAGACACTGTATTAAAATACTCATTTTAATTTTTTTTTGTGTACTTTTTTGGTAAGTAATTTGAAATTGATTAATTTAAATTTAATGTATGGTTATGACACAAATTAAAAGTGATTTCTAACTCCTAAGTGTAAAAGTGTCTTGTTATATTATAGGTTGATGAGTCTGAGATCGATTCATAGAGAAAATATTTAATTTGCTTATTTTATTTTATCTAAAAATGAAAATAAAATTTGAATATATGCAACTTAATTTAAGTAAAAGTAAAACTATGAAATTAAATTAGTTAGGGTTATGGATCCACTCTTAGTAATAAATAAAAGTTAATAATTGTTTTTTATCATTTTTATTTAAATTTATTGCCTAAAAGATTAATTGTATAAATTATCATTATTTTCCCATTATTTTTATTATGGATTAAATATTTATTGTGCCAAAACTTAATTTGTCTACAATAAATCAAAATACTATTTTACCATACCTTATATTAAGATATTAAGAATTTATTGTACCAAACTCACTTGTTTGACTGCAATAAATTGAAATTTAAAAATATAAAATATGTATAAAATTAAATAGAAAGTAATTTAATTTATATAATTAAAAATAGAATTTGATTAAATTATATTTGTTTCTTAATAATTTCACCTTACCCTAAGTATTATTATTTAGCTCAGCATAATTAAAATAAAAATAATTAAAATTAAATTATACGTAAAAATTGGTATTTGAAAATTAAAAATAAAACTAATTTTATTTATTGAAAATATATTACAAAGAGAGATGAGAAAAAAAAAATTGAGAGGAAAAAAGTAAAGAAAAGTTGTAAAGAGGTATGTCCCCCCCTCTCTATCTATACTAATACATAATTAATCCACACCACACATATAAATAAAGCTAATTACATCATAGCTATACATTTTTCCCACTAACAAGACATAAATCTAACTTAATCCACTCAAGCACACTTAATTCATTCCACTAACAATTACTACACCTAATATAGTAAAAATTTATAATTTCAGAATTATCATACTTTATGTGATAAAAATTTATAATTTCACAGCAAAAGTCATGAATTTTCTTTGAAAATGAAATAACTTCTCGGACCTTCAGAATCTAAATTTGACATCCGTGCATTTGTTTAGAGCCTCGAATTGTGTGAAATTATTATTTTTACATAATAAAAAAATAAAAATACACAAAATCAAATATTTAGAAAAATAATTAAAATTTCATAATATATTATATAATTACAAATATAAATTATAATATAAATTTAAAATGACATTTTTACCCTTTAATGAATATACAATTTTTAACATTAATCAGGTTACTTATTTGGTTATGGCAATAACACTCCATCTACGATTTTAGAACATCATTATGAAATTGACATCTACAGAACATGTTGAGGCTATAACAAGCCTTGTTCCGACGTAAGAACCAGAGGACTCTTATTTGCAGCAGTTAGCTTTTCAACAAATTAGGGCTCTGCTTTGCATCGTACGAATAACTTTTTTTTTTTATGACACAAATTTAGCAGAAAAAGAATTGAAAAAAGATTGTAAATTGCGAAGGTAAAGATCTTATTCTTAGGCACCCATCGATAGAATAGAATGTATTATTTCAATTAAAATGCACTAATTTGACTTGTCAAATTATTATACTATTTTTTGTTTATGTGCTTACTCTGTGCAGTTTTAGTGCAAATAATATTGGTTTAATTTGTATTATTCCCCATGCACATTATCTTAATTTTGACGTTAAAAATATATACACTATATCAGAATACTCATTTTAATTTTTTTTTCTTGCATTTTTGGGTAAGAAATTTGAAACTAATTAATTTAAATTTAATGTATGATTACTTATTTGGTCATGGCAATAACACTCCGTCTACAATTTCAGAGCATCATGTTGAGGCTATAACAAGCCTTGTTCAAGTAGTCACACTGATAATATATGTACTTGTCAGGTACTAGATATCATTCGTATGTTAAAACTTTAAATTAATGTTATTAGGTTTTTAATATTATGAAATGCAAATGGAAGCGGCTATCATTAAATTCTCAAACTGAAAAAGTGAAAATGGGGATGATTATTCTCAACATAGTGAAGCACATATAAGAAAGATAATCATCATAATATGCAGTGTTTAAGAGAATTTTAAGGTAAATAATATTGTTAGTGAAAAACATACTTTACCGTGTTACATAACACTAAAATATTGTCCTATATTAATAGGTGGGGCCACATTACTCCTCTTCCATGAAGGAGCCAAGTATTATCAGCACCTGATCATTTTGCATTCAAGAAGCATGAGAGACCAATGACATATGCAACATCAAAAACATATTCTTGGTTTACTTTTGGTCAAGCCCTCCTGCTTATCACATTCAGTTTCATTTGTTATTTAGGTAAACATAATTATGTATAATTTTTTCATGCAATGTATTCATAATTTTCTTTAATTAACGTGATTTATTTTGTTATTATGTTGGCAGGCATTAACTAAACCACCGATCTCCATTTTTGTTGATGAATGCAGCTCTCACAAGTTTCTTTTTGGGTTGTTTGCACTTAGTAGTTTGCACACAAAAAGATTTGAGTGACTGAAAATTATATTTTAACATCAGATTGTTCACAGTTATCATGTCGGTGAGTACTTTCTATTTGTGTGTGTGTATAAAACATATTCAATTAACACCACAAAAAAAAAAATGTTAATGTATTGTGGCTTCTAGTTTGAATGTCATGTTTACAACTTGTGTGAAAGAAATAGAAGACCCATATTTGTGGCAACATTTAGCTTTCTTCAACAATTCTTTGTATCCATTGCCAGCAATTTATCTAGACAGGTAATTAACAGTTTCTTTCTTTGTCTTTGTTCCTCCCCTCCTTTCGTAGGGAACATTTAAATTATAGACTAATTATCCCTGTCTAAAAGCTCTCGATTTATGTATTATTGTTGGTGCCTTTTTTCTCTCACTTTTCCATCTCTCATATCTCCTAAATAACCCTTTTACTATCATCACCACATGAACAAAGAAAATAACTAGTTAAAACTGACAGTTTAAGATTTGAGATAGTAAAAGATCGAATAAAATAATAATATTTCAATAAAAATGCATCAATTTGATTTATCAAATTATTGTGTTAGCTTTCTTTTATGTGCTTATGTTGTGCAGTTTTTGTGCAAATAACATTAGTCTAATAAAATCCCCATGTCCACTACCTTAATTTTGATGTCAAAAAGTATAGACAATATATCAGAATACTCATTTTATTTTATTTATTTTATTTTTCATTCTTTCAGTAAGTAATTTGCAACCGATTAATATAGATTTAATGTATGATTTCTTACGGTTATGGTAGTAACACTCAATCTACAATTTCAGAGCATCAATATGAAATTGACCTATGTAGAACATGTTGAGGCTATAACAAGCCTTGTTTTGTTAGTCACATTGATAATATCTATGCTTACCAGGTACTAGATATCATTAAAATGTTATAACTTTAAATTAATATTATTAGATTTCTAACACTATCTAATGCAAATGAGAGTGACTATCATTGAGCTATCAGATTAGAAAAGTGAAAATGGGATTGATTATTCTCAGTATAGGCAAGCATATATAAGAAAGATAATAGTGTTTACGAGAATTTTAAGGGAAATAACATTATTAGTGAAAAATATGTTTGAACCTGTTATATAAGACTAAAATATAGTCATACCTTAATATGTTGAGCAATATTACTCCTTTTTAAAAAAAGTGTTGTTTTGGCTTGATTTTGGTTTAGCCAAAAACACTATAAGAGCTCTTCTATAGAGGGTGATTTTTTGATGAAGATGGAGATGGGGTGTCTAAAGACGGTTTTCAGGGGACAGCGATGACCGAGACAAACCTCGTTAGTAAGACAAACCTGACCTTTTAAAGTAGAGTACCCTGAGAGCATCTTTATGTCCGTTTGGACATATGGTGAGTCGTTATTAGTGATTCCCCTCCTCAGATAGGGTTTTAATAGTAATTTGGCTTCTTTTGTGAAGGCTTTCAAGCTTATTTGGGTTGGACAACAATCCATTTGGGGATAATCTATGCTAATATTATGCCCTTAACTCTAATTGGCTTATTTTGAACGAACCAATGGGGCTAAAAAGCTTTTGATTTCACCGGAGATGATGCAAGTAGTCATTTTTCTCAGTCTTGACTTTGGCGGCTCACAAAGAAGTACTTTAGAGACAGTTCAGGTGGGGATCATAGAGTACCTGCTTGGCTTGGTGGCGTTACCGTGGTTGTCACTATTCTATGGTCCTGTATGAACACGTGGTGACTTAGATATTTTATGGGAGTTAACTTTTTGTCACTCTTGGGCAAATTAGATGGTTGAGAATAATTCTTTGAGATCTTTCTATCTTATCCTCCCTTTTCAACTTCCCTTTCATCTTTTATCACAGTTTCAATTTACAATCCCTATGTGTCATGCCTTAATACCTTTGACCTATATTTTACCACCAACAAGATCCCCCTAGTCTTTTTTAACGAAGAATAAGGTGAAAGAGACTAAACTTCTACCTGAAAGATCATGGTTTATGGAAAGATCTCCTTTAAGGATAGTCTAAGTGGGGATTGTCCCCAAGATCTCTAGGCAAAATTCCCTTGTTTGTGCTATAAAAAGGAAAGGATATGGCCATTAGACTTGTTAGGAATCTAAAAAGGAGGATTTGACATGAATACCTTGGAGAACCTCACAGTTCAGGGTAAGATATGAAAATCGGACCTATGAATGACTAAGATGGGAGAGGATCCTGAAGTGAAAAGTGTTGGGGGCCTTTTTCTTCTGATTTATTTATATATTCTATTCAGAGGACTATCTTTATTCTTTTGGGGACTGTCTTTTATTGCCTCTAAGGTTATCTCTCGCCTTTAAGGATTGACCCTAGCTAGTTTAAAATTGTCTCCAATGATTTGGGGAATGTTTTTTACTATTTCTAAGATGCCCGTTTTGTTTTAAAGAATGTCTTTTGAATAGAGCAACTGTCTCTTTATTGCTTTTGATGCCACTTTTAGTAACCTTTTGACCTTTTTCTCCTATGTATGTCAGATAGCTCTTTTAAGGGAAAGACATTTAAAACTGCAGAAAGTTCTCTTTAAGTCAGCTAGAAGAGAGCATCGAGTTCTGTAAAGAGGGCCATAAGTTCGGCTTGTGGATTCTTCCTAGGATGTGCAGAAGATAAAGCCACAAAGGGTTCTTACAAGGTTAGTTATCAGTTAGCCCTAGCTGGATCTCATGCTTTTGACAGTGTTTTTGGCATGCTGATATCTCATGCAAAAACCCTTCTTCTTTTTTCCTCCTGTAGGTTATCGTACTTCATGCCTGAGTCACGGAGGAGATCCTGTGGTAGAGCGAAGAGGGCCAAAGAGAAGGTCGAAGTGCAGACACTTAATTCAAAGCGGCTGGCTCAGTGTATTATATTAAATTGTCTCTATGCTATTAGGGCAGACCATCCCCATGCAGTTGTGGAAAAGTATCTCTCGTATGTTTCCTGAGCCCAAGTTGCATGAACACTTCGCAAATTAAGGAGAATCTTTGAATCATTCATGAAGGAACGAAGAATTCTCTTAAATTCCTAAGGGGATAGTCTAAGAGGAGTCGACCCTCTTGGTGATCCAAGTTCAACTTTCATCGTTCAGCCTTATATAGGAGATGTAGTCGTGGGAGACTTTGTTGCAGACGAGAATGCTGGTGATGAGGCGTATAAGATGGGAGAAAATGGTCATTAAGAGTAGGTTTTAGGTGGCGCCCTTGCAGTTAAGGGGGTGATTTTGCGTTTTATCACTATACTTGAGGGGCTTTATGTGCTGCCAAAGGGGGCTTCAACTACAGGTAATTTCACTCTAGGGCAACTTCTTTCGAATGTGGTTTTGCAAGGATGCAACTTTTTTTAGACGCATTTTTGCCTGGATGTGGTGGTGCTTAGAGGCGATGAACTAAGGGGACTTCACCTGATTTCACTCGAAGAAGACTTCGCGTGGATATTGTCTCACCCGAAGGCAACTTTACTTGGAGGCGTCTTTGCTTGAATGCAGTCGCACCTGGAAGTAACGAACAAGACATTTTATCTAGAGGCAATTATGTCTGGAGGCGTTTTCCCAAATGCGGTTGCACTAGAGGCAGTGAACTGAGGTGATTTTGCTCGGAGGTGATTGTGTCCAGAGGTATGCTTGCCTAAATACAATCACAGTTAGAGGTAGCGAAATGAGGCAACTTTGCCAGAATGCAGTTGTACCTAGAGGCATCTTTGTCCAAACGCAGTCATAGCCGGAGGCAACTTCGATCGGAGATGACTTTGACCAGAAGCGGTTATTTTATCATCCTAAGGGGCGTCCTCCTCATGCGCAGGATCTGTATTGATTTTGTGGAAATTACGGGTTCCTATGAACACCATGTAGGGTTGATCCTATTATGCGTAAGCCCTTATAATGAGATCATTGGGTCCTTTCATCAACATGCAAAGTTCATCCTATCATGGATGGACCCTTAAAATGCAATTCACTATGTCCCTTCATGGCCATGTGGGGTTGATCCTCTCATGCATGTGGCCATGTTATTTGCTCTTGCATGATTAGAAGTTGAATAATTAATATACTTTTGGAATAATACTAAACACGTCTACAAAAGAATTAAAGAAAGAGAATCATACAAGCTTCTTGAATAATAAGCCCAAGTGACTAAGAATAAAAAAAAATAGTAAATAGTAAGATTGATAGCACTTGTAAAATATATGAGTAAAATGATAACAAAGCAAGAATGAAGCATTAATTAAATTGTTCAAGCAAACATGTCTTGAATCCCAAATATACTTTCAGTTCACAATAAATTTGTATAAATTTAATTTATGCAAGTAAATGTAAATAAATTGAAATAACTTACGTATTTAGCTTTTGCTTTCATATTACTCCATCCATTAGCCTCACCCTAGAAATTTTTTTGAAACAAAACAATGAACCCAGGAGACTTTCCATGCGTCCCCTCTTCCCAATACAAAAGAAGAAAAGCATTTTAATAGTTACAAATATGATAAAAGCACATAATAGAAATGGTAAAAATAAATTTTGCATCATTTCAAGCACCATTTTATTCAGATGCTGAACAAGAGACTCATATTGACAATGAGCAAAGGACTTGAGTTTAGGAATAAGCTCTTACCATAAACATACTTAGCTCACACTATAATTTGAATGATTATAACCAAATTTTGTGTTGTTCCTACTAGCATACTTCAATATCCTAAATTTTTAATCCTAAATTCCATCTGAAATGATATGCCATTCATTGATTGGTTTATAATTCTGTACAAGATCTAAGTGAATTAATTTTATTATCCAAACCAAGCAATTGATGAATGACACATCATTTGAGCTAGTTTTTTAGAATAAAAAATTTAGGATATATAGCATTACTTCTTGAATAGTTGATGGGCAATTCCAGTATGTACTTACCTATAATTATGTCATATTCATTCACAATTGCCACAATGGCTACAAGTCCTTGACTAACTAATTACATAAATTAGCAATTAACAATTTTGTTAAAACATCCAAATTTTGTTGCTTTAATTGTATAGACAAAAAAAAAATGATTAACTTCAGGCTCTAGTTGTGTAACAACCCCTTTATTATTATTATTATTATTATTATGGCTAATAATATTTAAGGGAATTTTAATTTTTTTTATTTAATTTACCAATTTATTAAATACCTTTTTAAATAAGAAAAAATAAACCTTTGATGGGTAAGGGTATTAAAAGGCTTAGCTTTATAAAAACTCTTCGTGAGTTATTTTGTTTTTTCAAAACCCCAGCAGCTAAAAAAGAAAAGAATATAGTACGAAATACAATAATAAACTCCTATGCTTTTGGGATAATAAGAGGAGAAGATTTTGGTATTTTTCATAAAGCTCCTTTGAACTTCTTGTTTTATTTATGATTTTGTGTGATTGATTAAGTGACTTTATATGTTTTGTATTGATAAAATTGTGAAGGTATGATCATATATTCATTTATGTTGTTACTAGGTGGAAGTAGTGTTATTATGTTATCTTGAAAATTGTAAATAGTATAGATTAAATGTTATATATGCTATTTTCATTAAGTCTCATCATAAAACTTTATAGTGTATTAAACCAGACATCCTTATCTTTCTATCCATATATTTAGTGTCAAAAACTCATTATATATTAATTGCAATGATTTTTCAAAATTAGAACACCAGTGCTAGAGAATTCTGATTTCTAGCAGTAGTTCTCAATTCTATAATTTATTTTGTAACTCAAATGACTTCTAAAAATTATAGGAACTTTTTTTTGTCATACTTGTTTATGTCTAGTTTTTGTATATTAAATTCATAATTTTTGGCTTTATATGAAAATCATTAAAAATCATAGAGCTTGCTGCTGCAATCTAAGAAACTATTTTTTAAAATTTCAAATGCTGATATTGAAGTTAGTTTGGTTACTTTTCCAACACTAAGTACCTTATAAATTTTAATTTTGATTCTTTATTGTCTCCTTTGATCGTCAGAACTTAAATTACTATTTTTGAACATGTGTAACTAAAGTAATGAATTTTTGAATTAGAAGACCTTTGTTAATATCATCACTACATAGTTTTGACCCTTTTTTGTGGAAAATTTGTTTTCGGGGATGTTTTTGAACTTTGATTAATCTTATGAAATTTTATATTGAATGCCAACATGTTTACAGTAGCTCTTGTAATATTTATGATTTTTTCAACTTACTAGAAATTAGCTCCTATAAGATGGTCATGTGTAATTTAGTGAATTAAAATGCTTAGGTAAGAGCTAGTAGTTTAAGGATTTTTGGGTTTCCTATCAAGGTTTAAATTGAATATGATATTAACGAGAATCTTGTCTCAATAATTTTAGGCCAAGAGTGAGCTCATGTATTTGAGGTTATTATTAGTTGCTTCATATCAAGGTAAGTGAATTCATACATAATATTTATTATATGTGTATATATAAATATGTATGAAAAGATTTCATATAACATTTTATTGTTTTGAAGAAATTTTACCTTATAGTTTATGATAGTAACTTACATTTTAGTTAAAAGCTTATTTAAAATATTTTCTTAAATTTTTTTTAAAAATAACTTTAAAATACTTGTGATTTCATAAATTGTTTTCTTTAAAAATATTTATAAAGCTTTGACAATTAAATGTCTTATAAGAATGTTTTATTGATCGATTATTAAATGATTAATATTGAAAGATTGAAAATTGTATTTAAGATTTTGGCTCATTGGTTACCGATATTGATATGACTAAATGGCTAGCTATATTGTGTGCATCTATTAACGAATATTGTGGGGTACAATACCTTGATTGAATTATTGGCCGGTTACTGGGATTACAAGTCATATATTGAATTACTAGTTAGGTCATTAGGATTATAAGTGACATATTGAATTATTAGTCAGGTTACTAGGAATATAAATGACACTATGTGGTATGAGCAATTGAACAAATGACTTATTGTCAAATGATTTCATAAACAAAATATTTACTGAAAATAATTATTATATAGTGACTTAACAGATTACCAGTTATACCGTGCAAATTTATTAGATTATAAAATAATTGTTGATTTCTAAATTATGGTACTTCATAATTATTATTATATGTGTTATCATTATTAGTAACATTATGCATAAATTTACTTACTTATTTGATAGTTTACCCCTCATCTCTAACATATTATTACAGATTGATTTTAGATATGTGGGCTTGTTGGTTTAGAGAAGAAGATATGTTAGCCGAAAACTTTAGTGTTTTATTGATGATTAAATTGTTGCTACTTTAGTTATTGCTTATTGCTTAGAAAAAAAAAGAAGGTTAATATTCCATTATTCATTAAAGCTATGTTTGACATGCCTCATTATATTGTGTTAAAGCTATCCATTGTATTAAAATATTATAACAAATATAAAATATTTGGCACTTATTTGTGTTGCATAAAAAAAATAAAAATTAATGTGTGAAAAGCTGCATAATAGAAACCCGAGTAGGACTCGTGTTTATATGAATAAATTTCATCCTAACTTTTTATTAAACTAATATATTTTAATTTACTCTTTAAAAATATAAAAATTTTAATTTACTCTTTAAATTCTGTTAAATTTAATCATTGATGGATGTTGCTCAATAAATTACAATAATAACTTTGTTAATTATAGAATACGCTCTCATTATTATACTTAAGATCCCCTAAGTTACGGTTTTTATAAAATAAAATATATTAGATAAATATATTTTTTATACCCCTCCCATTTCTAAAATAAAATTAACTCGGACTTTATGTGCATCGCTAACAAAATCACTCTCAAATCTCTTTTCTAGAAAATAAAACAAAATCTCAATAATAATATTTCATAAAACAAGAATATTTCGTGTTAACCCAACCAAAAATCACATGAAAACCTCCTCCGATACACAATTTCAAAGAAAATCTCACCTTAATTAATGAATATTCTCAAATTTTAAAAAAAATATAAATTTTAAAACAAAAATCCATAAATTTAAAAAAAAAAAAAAATTTCTTTCTTATTCATCTTCTTCTATTTATTCTCGGTTCATCTTCTTCCTCGTTCAATTTTTTTTTCTTTCCTCTTTCACACACTTAACAACTCCACAACCACTTTTAAATCCAAATTAGCCCAGCAAAAGCCATACTCATTGCCCAGCAAAAACCATGGCCGCGCAAGGGAATTCCAAGCGAGCCCATGGCCGCATGCAGTCATGCCACGCACACCCACGGCCGCACGCGGCCAAGCCAAGCAAGTATTTCTTCGTTAACCCCAACCAAAAACAGCCCAAAATCCGCTCACCAAACGCAAGGTTTTTGGCTGCGATTGGCTACAATTAGGGATGTTGTTTGCTTAGATATGCTCGCTGGAGTTGGATGAATCCAATGGCAGGTTGAATTCACAGCAGCGATGGCTGGCTTAGCAACAGCGGTTGAATTGACAGCAGTGGTGGCTGGTTTAGCAACAGCGAATGGGTGGTGGAGCTTCTGATTTGGAGGATTTGCTCGATGTTGCCATGGCTAATCAGGGTAGGAGAAAGTTGGGTTTTGGCCAGCTATTGCTGGCGAGTTATCTGATAGTGGAAAGGACTACTGTGGAATTGCAGTGGTGGGAGACGGGAGAGGTAACGGCGTGGTGGCTAGGGTTTTTGAAAAAAGATTGTTTTTTTTCCCAAGTTAAATGGAAAAAGATCTTCTTTTGTTTTTCTTTTCTTTCTTTTTTTATTTGTTATTTTTAATTGATGTTTTAATTTGAGACCTGGGGTTCAAGTCCATTGATTTGATTTGTTTTTTTTAGAATATTGTGAGAGCAGATTATATTTTTGTTAGATTTTGAAAGAGATATTTTTTTTTTAAGAATGTCTTTACATTAGAACTGATATTATATCAGACATTACAATTACTATTTATAAGTAAACTGAAGCACTTATAAGTAAATTTATGCATTTGGGACATAGACATTTTCGACATACATTTACACATTGAAATACTGTCCGGACATTTAATCCTCTCAAATATTCGAGGGAAAAATTATCTCCACTCAATTAGTTGATAATTGAGGGAGAAATAAAATTAACCTCTATAATGTCTAAACTTATACATCTGGGACATAGACCTTTTCGACATACATTTACACAATGAAGTACTGTCCAGACATTAAACCCTCTCAAATATTCTAGGGAGAAATTATCTCCACTCAATTAGTTGATAACTGAAGGAGAAATAAAATTAATCTCTATAATGTCTTTACGAAAGCTTGAACCTTTACTCTTACAGTTGTAAGAGAATTTTTGGTCCATAAATCCTATGATAGAACAAATTAAAAAGGTTTATAGATTTGTTATTTAGATATTTGAACGGAAATTAGATTTGGGAGAATTAAAAGGATAATTTTATTGTTTGGGCTGTTGGAAGAACTCTAGAATTAAAGAAAAAGTTTTTGCTTACAAAAGGCTTTGATTAAAATATTAAAAATAAAAACTGATAACATTTTAAATTTTAAAAATTGTAATAGTTCAATTTCTTTTTTTTTTCTTTTTTAATTTTGCCCTTTTTTATTTTATTCCTCGCCTCCTACTCTTTTCTTCATCATCTTATTTTTTTAATTGTTCGTCTTTTTTTTTTTCCCCCCTTTTGTCTTCTTTTCTTGCTTCTTCTTTATTCTTGTGCTTCTTGCCTCTTCTGTACCATTGCTTCTCAGCAGCACACTATTCAAATGATTTTATATCGTAAAAATAAAATAAAAAATAATTAATTTTAAAATAATAAGTTATTTAGGTGTAAAGTGAGATTTATTAAAGTATTTAAGTGTAATTTTTAATTTATTAAAACATTCAAATATGAATGAAAGGTAAAAAATAGAGATTTGACTTTTATTAATTAGTTGGCTTGAATAGAAATGTATAAATACATTTTAGTCTTTTAACGGTTAAAACTAACAGAAAAATAATATATTTTAAAGGTCAAATTGAAGTTTTTATATTTTTAGAATATAAATTAAAGTATGTCAATTTAATAGGATAAGATTGAAATTTACCCGGTTTAAACTGCGTTGCAGATCATTCTCCCCTCTTCTTGTTCGTCTTCTCTGCTCCTCGGTTTCTCTTTTTTCTTTTCCCCTCTTCTTCTTTGTCTTCTCTGTTTCTCTCTCTCTCTTTTTATTTTTATTTTTTTTCCTTTTTCCCCTCTTCTTCTTCGTTTTCTCTATTTCTCACTCTCATTTTTCTTTTATTTTTTATTTTTCCTTTTCCTCTCTTCTTCTTCGTCTTCTCTGCTTCTTCTTCTCTATTTCTTGTTTGTCTTCTTCTCCTCCGTTTCTTCATCATCTTCATGTAACTGCTAATAGCGCCGCCACTGCACCCTTAGTTCCTTTTTAAGTTTGATTTAGGGGATTTGATTTTGCTGACTGGTTGATGAAGACAACGATGGATGAGATTTGTTTGGGATTAGATGGAGTGCCTCCACAAAATTTTTACTGCATTTCGCTCTGGGAACTTTTTTGGTTCTATCCAGATTTGTTGTGCAAGTATTGTTGATTAAACTTGAATTTAGAATTCTGTTTAAAAAAAGACAAATATTGTCATCTTTTCTCAAGAAAATTTGTATATAAAAATTAATTCTTTATGAGAATTATATATCAATTAGTGGCGGGTAAAAACATTAATTTAATTTTCAGTATTTAAATTTGTTAATTTTAACAGAGTCAGAGTGTTGCCTGTATGTTTAAAACGAGTGTCATCTAGGTGACTATATTTAGTATTTTTTTAAATATTTTAGAATTATTTTTTAAATATATAATTTAAATTAATTACTAAATAAATTAATATAATATAATATTAAAAAATATAAAATATTATTATAATATAATATTTATGTAATATAAAATAATATAATATATTTATATTAAAATAAAATAAATTAAAATAATATAATATAATATAATACGTTAAACACATCGTAAAAAGTACATATAAATGTTTAAAAATATATTTTATTATATGATACAGTCAGCAGCACTGTGTGAAAAAATAATGTGTCTGGGTGTGACAAATGCACCGAGCAAGGCTTGGCTAAGCCCAGGTTGTCTGAAGCCCAGACCCTTGAAAGCCTGGCCTAGTTCGAGCAGCCTGGCCCAAACAATCCAGACCATTGCCAGAAGTAATGCCTTGGGCTTAGAGTTTGTTTTGCTACGGACAGCCATTATTGCACAAAGCCCCATTGCAAAAATTATGTGCAAAAAAAATTATAAAAATAAACTGAAGATACGCGCCACTTATAAATTAAAGTGAGAAGTTCAAAATTGAACAAATGAAGCACAATAGCAATTAGCAGATCAGAGAAGCAATGAAGAAGAAGAGAGTGAATCGCAATCGCAAAGCTTCATCAACAGTTTCTCCCGACAGCCCAAAGCAATCAACAATCATTAACAAAACAGCTTCTGCATCCAAAGAGAAGTTCAAGTATAGGAAGCAAATGGCGCCGACAACTCTCTTCATCTCGCCGTCACCGTCCCGTCACCGGCACCGTTACCGACTATGAATAACAACAACAACAACAAAAACCTAAGCAGCATATCAGATCTGAAGGAAATGGCGGTCTCACGCATCGATGATATGAAACGCAACCTCATCAATTGTTCTCACTCGGAGATTCTCAAGGATCTCGAAGCTTCTCACTCTCGTCTCCACAAGCGCTTCAAGGTTAAAATTTCTAATAATTATTTATTTAATTATTATAATTATTATTTTATTGAGAAACGGATGTGAAAATTAAATTAAATTTCGGTTATAGTTATGCTTCACCTATTAATAGTATGATTTCAATTTTGTAGCACAATTATTATTATTCTTCGCTCTTCATTCCATTAAGATCTTACTTCAATTCAATGAAAAAATTATAGTTTCGTTTCTGTGAGTGATTTTAATCATTGTAAAGAGACATTTCAATAGTATAAAAAAAATTTCAAATTATAGTTCTGTTTCTGTGAAGAAATTTTTGTTTAGCTAATTACTTAATTATGATGTTGATTTAAGTGGTAAGTGGCTAATAATATTTTGAATAACTTTCAGTAGGTGATAGTTGTTGCACAATACTTGAATCCTTTTGTAGTTTCAGTGCATTTTTTTAAGCACAATTTTGAAGCATACCTGCTCTTTATTTAATTTGCTGCTGAAGAAATGACAGAATTAGTATTAATGATTAAATTTGATTATGTTTCGATTTTGATAGAAGCTCCTGAGTATCGTTGTTGCATAATTGACATTTTGAGTTTCAAACAAACGAATTGTGCAACATTTGAAGATTCATTTTGAATGTGATTGAATCACTTCATAATATAAATTAATTTTCCAAACTGATATGTCATTGATCCTGATAAATCAATGATAATTATTATGCTAATGATTTCTTAATTTTTCATGCTAAGTACTAACCTCTTACATATCAGGGACGTTCTGTTTTGGTTGACATGTGTGCCTGACTATATGGTTCTGTTTTCAAAATCTAGAAAAAATATTTTTGGTCATTACGAAAGCGGATCACTTGGTTGAAGCTGTATGTTATTGAAGAATATGTTGACATAGGCACTTCCAAATAGTTAGGCATTAATACTATCTGTTTTAATATAATAGATTCAAACACAAACAGGCCAGCAAATGAAGGATGAGGCAGATAAGGAATACAAGAAGGTGAGTGAACAAATCGCTGAAACTCAGGGTGCGATGAAGGTACTTATTGCTTTAATGCTTGTGTACCACTATATCTATTAAAAATACAGCGATTAGAAGATCATTTGTCATTTAAGGGAGTGTGGGCTGATTTGTTCTCTTTCTCTTTCTACTTTTGCAGGCTTCATATACAGAGTTCTTGGCAGATGTTCAATCGATTGCGTTTAATGGTAATTTCTCATTTCCTCCTCTGATTCTATTTGGACTCTGTTCAGTTATTACATTAGCTTTTTAAATTTGATTGCATGCTAATGAGAATCTAGCTATGAAACTAATTTAATGGAATGAACAAGCTGATTCAAAAAGTTGATTTCGCTTAGTGCTCTCCTCATCTGAAAACTTACCTTGCTTGGATGATATCATTTGTTGCAGCTATTATATTCAAAATATTATGAGAGCATAGGCCACCATTGAAAAGTTAATGACAAACTGCAAATTACAATTTCTTTTGTTTGTTGGCCTTTGTACTGGGGAATGTTGAATGTAGATGCTAGATTCATTCTCTCTCGTCTTCTGTTTAGCTAAAGATTCACATCATTCATTATTTAAAATTTTTAACTATGTAAAATCAAATTTTGCTCACACATTATTTGCAACAAGTCTGAGCAAAAAGTGAAGTTTTATAGGTCAATTGTAAAGGAAATAGAATATAAAGTAATTAGATTACATCTGAGCAACTTATTAATCATTATTTACTTTGTTTTTTATGTTTTATTTTGGCGTTTAATAAATTATTCATGATTTAAACTTTCCAGTGTGCAAAACCTCCATTCCGAATCTTTCAAGGTCATTTGAGACAGCGATTGGTACTCTCCAAAGCCGTTGTGGGATTCGAACAACCTAGAACTGATCTGTCCAGGCATTCACTGCTTGAATTTTCTGGTGAATATTCTCACAAATGTCTTCCTTCGCTTCCGGTACCAGTATACTTACCATGCATTTGCTAATGCCTTCCATATATCCGATACTGCTGTTACTGTATGGCCAGTTCTCTATACTACTGTGAGAGTATAGGATTTTAGATTGGAATTATATCTACAATCTTTTTGGATAATATCATTAGAAATCTCTCTTGGAAGTTATGCCCTGGAGACTATGCCTGGTCATGTTACCGGTTGTGTTGTGTGGCCTTACATGATATCGTCGTAGTTTAGTTTCAATTTAATACTAGCCTGTGGTACCATGCACGCAATAAGAAGTAAAATAATCTTTCAATAACCTATCTTGATCAAGATGATGTCAAAAATATCGCAGGGTCTGCGCATATACATAGTTTCCAAAAAATAAAGCAGTAATAAGTGTCATTAACGGGACGGATTTTATTGATGAATATATGTTAATTATCTTTACACTCAACCATCAGATCTAACTTATGTTTCAATTAATTTGGTTTGCTTTATTCATAGCCATTGTTTTCAACTTTTAAAGTCCTTTTCAACAATCAGATTTCTCTGTCTCACGTCAATGCTTAATCAAAAAGTGAAATGGTCAAATACTCGCATAGATCGTCACTCTCAGGAACCATAAAATATTTTTTTGAAACAAAGTTTACTCTTTACTAATACATGTTGATGTTCAACATATTTTCTTTAAATACACATTAATTATTATTGTAACTGTTTCGATCGATAATCGGGAGAAAATTGTTGTTTGGCAAACCGTCCACTTGGACATTCACATATATTCTTTAGGGCATCTGCCACCAGGAGATAAACATATTCTTTCTCAATTTTCGTCGAATTCGCAATCCTTGACTTCTGCTCGTTTCGGTAAACCTAATAATTAATTAAAATTGTTTGATTTCATTAGTTTAAATATCTGATTATCATGACTGAAGAAATAATTAACGTTTTAGTAATTGTTTGCGAAAGTTAATTGGAATAAAAACACTCTTACATATCGTAAAACAAGTAGAGGATGGTACATACCATAAGAAGTAATTAAGAGAATAAAAATCATGCAAACTAATTTAAGTTTTGAAAAGTTTCCTCTAGTCTTTCAAAATGGCGCGGCATGCGGAGCAGGTTTGCCAAGGGCTGGCATTTATGGTTTGATAAGTTTCAAGGAAATTTTTGGTACGAAGACGTAGAAATTGTTGAAAGTCAAAAACCATGACTTGGAATAAAAATTCAGTACAGTGCTCATCATTGAAACAATTGCGAAGCATGCGCCACCTCATAATTAATCGAATGAAAATAATTTATAAATGATAAATGGCCCACTGGAACACACACCAACGTAGAGATGGTAAAATCCGGATCCGGATGTAGGTGCATCCGGATCCGGATCCGGATTGAATTTTTTACATCCGGATCCGCATCCGGATCCGGGAAAAAATATGCGAATCCGGATGCGGGTTAGATCCGCACGGGTTGCGGGCGGATTTTCCGGATATCCGGATCCGCATATTTTTAAATTTAAATATAATTCAAATAAAATTCAATTATAATTTAACAATTATTAATTTAACATCAATTCAATATAAATAACATACAATATCACCATAAATTCACAAATGATAATTTGACAATATAAATAAAAAATAAAAAAATAAAAAAACTAAAGTAAACCAATTCATTTTAATATTCTCTAATTATTATTATTATTATTATTATTATTATTATTATTATTATTAACATACTTTTTATAGTCAATGAAGATTATAAAATTAATTATGCTTATAAATATTTTAATTTATATATTTTTTAATTAAAATTTAATTTAATTAATTAATTAATTATATAATAATGCGGATCCGGATATCCGATTTTCAGGATGCACTTGCATCTGGATCCGGATCCGGATCCGCACGGATCTTAAATTTTAAGATCCGGATCCGCATTTTATAACATGCGGATCCGCATTTTCCCGGATTCGGATCTTCCAGATCTTTGCGGATCCGGGCCGGATCCGGATTTTAATGCCAACCCTACACCAACGCCGATGCACAAAAGCATTTCTTTTAGTTTTGGCATAATTGTGTCATAGTTAAAAAATGACAATAGATTAAGACTCTGTTTCATACAGTTTTTTAAGTAAAATTTATTTAAATAAAATTTTTATTAGTATAATTTTTATAAATAAAGATTTTATTTAAAAAATTTTAGTTGTTTAGTTATCAATAAGAATTTTTATTAAAAATTTATGAAATTACTTTATTAGGCAAGCTTTTCAAAATTATATTATAAAAAAAATAAAATAAGATTATCAAATAAGTAAATGATATTTTAAATTTTAACATTTAAAAAAAGCATTTCAACTTCTACTCTTAAAAGTCAAAAATTGAGTTTTTACTAATAGAGACAAAATAACTTATTTAATCTTTAAAAGCTCTATTAGAAAAATAACTAAATAACAACAAACAATATGATAAGAGTTTATGAGATTAAATAAGCACTTATAACTATTAAATAAGTCATATCAAACAGGCACTAAGCCAAAACACAGATTTCAAAATGTAAACTAACACTTAAGTCCCTCAAAGTTTATTTAAATGTACTTAATTTTGTTTAGATTGAGGTTGAGACGCTATAAATAACTTATTTCACAAGTTTCTCAATTTTAGTGGTAGTTTTTAAAAATAAGTAGGGATTTAACAAAAGCTTTTTACAAGCATCTTTTCAGACAAGCAACCGCACTTTCTTAAATTTCAAATTATAACTTTAACATTTTGGCAAAAAGAAAATGTCTTATTTTTACGTAAACCTAATGCATAAATAAAAGATAATTTAAACATATATTTATTTTGATCATTGTATAATAAAATAATGCTTTCATAATAAAATTTATAAAGCACAAGTAGGGAAAGATCTAGAAAAAACCTTGGTTGCATTTGATAAATTTTCCTATTAAAGCATTGTTTTATTACATAATAATCAAAATAGATATAAATTTAAATTATCTTTTATTTATATATTATATAACAACATGATGTAAAAACAGAAATTTTAAGTGTTTATGAGTTTATGGAATTTATTTTAATAGATTTAACAACAGCTGAATTAAATAATAGTAAAACTACCCATATGGTTTACTTATGCTGTTATTTTTTCCAAGTAAAGTGTGGGCTTTTACAATTCTTAAAGTTAAAATTTAAATTTTATGTGTTTATGAGTTTATTGGACCTATTTTAATAAAATTAATGGGTCTATTTTAAAAGATTTAGTAGGGCTAATTAGAAACTCAAGTAATTTTTTTTTCAATTGTTAGAACTCATTTTCTCTAATGGGGCCTTAAACCCCCAGTAGTCATGAGTTGGATCCACCAGTGAATGCAAGTACTCTACTTCTCAAAGTTACCTTTGCTGTAACAACATAGTTTACTAAACACTAATATACTTTTTTATCAGTAACTTATTTTATCCGCACAATACAAAGTAGTTTAGTTTAATAGTTACTACAATTCCAAACTAGCCCTTCTATTAAAAATTTTAGAATTATACAAACAAACGTCTTTCGACTATTATAGTCATTGACTACTATAACTTAAAAGGAACTTTATCATTCAGTAATATTAATATAAAAACAAATAATTATAATAAAGTACCTTTGTCAAATTATTTTAATATTTAAAAATCTGTCAGAAATAATTTTTGAATAATTTTCCTTTGAGAAAGTAATTAGTGCTTACCATAGCTGTTATGAGAGATCGTTCAACATAATTAAAATTCACAGCTAGAATTTAGCTGAATATTATCGTAAATTTCTTTCTACAAGTGCTAGTATAAATTACTATGCATTTGCCAATACCTTCCTTATATCGGATATTTCCTTTCCCGTTTAATCAATTCTCTATACTACTATGGGAGTACAATACAAATGTCTATAATCTTAAAAGTTGCTGTTAAAATAGAAAAATTTATAAAATAAGCAGTTTTTAAAAATTTACAAAATATTATTATTGTAAAACTTATGAAGTAAGCCACTTATAACATTTCAACCTCAATCTCAAATAAAATCTTAATCTATTAATTAACTTATAAACATGTTCTTTCGGAGCACATAATCCTCACTGTTAAAGTTGTATTAATGTTATGTACCTTTGCAAGAATTGTTATCTCTCTCCCAAACTCTTTTAATCAATTAAAAGGTCGGATGCTAAAATCAACACCCCCCCCTAAAAAAAACAAAAATAACCCAAAAAAAAAGGTTTAATGCGAACTTAGATTTAATAACTCTTTATTGAATAAGCTAATGTTCAACATAATTTAATCAAATACATATTATTGTGACTTTTTGGAGTGATAATCAGGAAAAAAAAAAATTTCCGCAAACTTTCCTCTAGGACGTATACATATTCCTGAACTCGGGCAGTGGCACTAGGAGACTGTCCGGGGCACAATTATTTTTATCAATTGTTATTTTAAATATTAAGCTACAGGGGTTAGAGGGTATTTTGTAGTCCTAGTTTAATGTAACTTGTTGGTCTTTCTTTTTTCTTTTTTTTTTTTCTTTTTTTTTTTTTTTGTGTTAGGAAGTAACAGCTGTGGGGAGTGGTTGCAACTCTTTCGCTACTTTGTAGGATTTTTTTTTTTTTATATTGGTTAAACATTAGTTTACTGAATATTTTATAATAACTGTTATAACAACAGGCAAATACATTGATATTTACAATCAAATATATATAATTAGAACTTATAATAGTACATTAAATTAAATTCTCTATGAAATGCATATCTAAACAAATAACCTTTGTAGAAAAGGGACATAACTACTATACTTGCTAACTATAGAGGAGAACTCCCATGGGGGCTCGAACCAAATTGGTTCACCACTTGACCTTTAGTAGGATCTAAATATTGTATTTTAGCCATATATTGAAAACCATTATTGAATAAAAGGGGTATCGATGTGTGA
>JASUUG010000854.1:0-50723 GCA_030449905.1 Luvunga scandens | reverse complement strand
AGTTCGGCTTAGGAATTGGTTCATTTTTGTGTTCTAAAATCAACGCATGAAAAAGTTGAACCTGCAATTTGACAAGTATCTAACTTTAAGTTAATTGCTAAAGACTTGCAAAGCACACCCAACGGCTGACTTCCAAATTAATTTAATGTTTCAGCAAAGTATTTGACAAATACTAATTTAAAATTTGAAACACTACTACCAACAGCAAAAATCGTTTTCTGCGGCTGTCTTTAAAATATCGGTTAATTTTTCCCGGGGATATATTTTTCAACAAAAAATTAATGAGATCTCAAAATTTAGGGTAGCTTACCTACTATAGATTACAAACTATAGTTACTCTAAAACACTCGTAATTTATAAAATTTATATAATTAAAATATCTTTAATGTAATTTACAATTTAACATACCTAGAGAAAATGGGCAATTTTATTTAAAAATAGAAAATGGGTATTCGGACTCAGTTATATTTTGCTTAACGTGCGGTGAGAGTTTACAGGTGCGATGTTTTGCTCAAAATAATGGAAGATATGAAAGGATTTGAAAAAGGGACGGCGTTTTATTTTATTTGTTAGTGCGCGATTACATTGATTTACATGAACAGACCTCATTAGATAAGATGGAGATTTTATCTATAAAATTGGGCTTTAGAATTCCTCATTTCCTACCAATAATTTTTTGGTTTAGTTGATTGTACTCCATCCTACCTGTAGAGGATTGGCTTTCTTAATGATTGATAGACTTATTATTGTGCCAGCTCCAGTTGGGTATTAGACATATGTTGGTTTGATTATACTTTTTAATATACATCGGTTGTATTGGACTCTGATATACTGTATATAATATTTGAAATAAAAATTCCTTATTTTTAATTTTAAGTTAAACTTTATCTTAGAAAAATAATTTTTAATTCATTGGGTAACTCAATGTCTCTCAATTTTCCCTTTATTTTTTTTCACGAATGGACCTATCTTAATTATTGCCTGTTAATAATAATGTGCAGTCTTAAACCCAATAATGATATTTAACCAAAAAAAAAAAAGAAATTAGGTTATGATCAGAAATGTGCTAGAATTATTAAGAATATTGACTTAATCAAACATTAATCATTTACTGTTACACGACAAATGACATGTACAATCTCAAATGGCGGAGAGAATATATGGTACTTATTAACAGTAATAATAACACGCACAAAAATTATTGTCACTAATTTTATAATAAACTAGGTCGTTATTTCTTCTTCTAATCAACTTGATCAGTTTCTTATATGAATTAAAAAATCAATCTCGACATTTTTTTCTAGTAATCTTGACCATGCGAGACAATGAGTTTTGTCCTGCATAATTAGTGCACAATTACCGAAGAAAGTAAAACTATTAAAAAATAAAAAATGAAATAAGTTGATGATTTAGAAAAGAAAAAAAAGCTACCTACACCCATAAAATTTAAGTTGACGATTTAGAAAAGGAAAAAAAACTACCTACACCCGTAAAATTTACTTAAATAGTCACACAGATGTTTTTATTTCATAAATAATCATACACACTCCTAATTGATTATTATATTTTTGGATTATAATAATTTAATAATTGATTTTAAATAAACTTACATAATAAATATAAATTAATTTTAAAATAATACAACATGTAAAATAAGATAAAATTTATAAATTTTTTTGACTATTAGAAAATTTATAAATTTTTTTGAATATTAGAAAATTTGGTTATTCAGCGACATTATCCTAGAAAATTTTCTCATTCACCTACTTCCCACGGTGATGCTGATGTTTGTCGGAAAAGAAAGAGTAAGAAAATTTTGAAAAGTGACGAGTGCAGCAGCTTAATTGGTTGAGTGGAAGACTTGTACTTGTTTCCAATACTAATATGAGAATTGCTTGAATCATACATAAAGCGACATATCGGGAATCTTATCATCTCTTTCTTTCTTTTCTTTTCTTTTTTTTTTCTAGAAAAGATTAATATTCTACCTGATCTCATTAACAAGTCAAAGTTTTTTTTTCTGAATTAAAAATATTCAAATGAGCAAATTGACTGCGATTCTTCCGAGTTTAGTACGCTTTTTCTCTATTTTATATTCCGAAAAAACTCCTCAATATCTTTGAGTGCGGCACTTGGGGGACCAAGTCAAATCATTTCAGTAACATATAACAGTGTGAAGGCGGTATTTGCGACAATGATAATTGAAACATGTTTTCTTTTTGTATAAATTATTAAGACGCGTTTTCCTTTTATATTTAAATTTAGTTAATTTTTTATCATTATTTATAAACTTTAAAAACTCACCATTCTTTAAAAAATATACCATAAATAAATTAAGACCCATTTAGAATTACTTTGTGAGGTTAAAACTGATTCTAAAAAAACTAAAAAAGAATCATTTTTTAAAATCTATTTTTCAAAATCAGTTGTATACTTATTACAAATAATATATAATATATATATATATATATATATATATATATATATATATATATATATATATATATATATATATATATATATATATATATATATATATTCTACATATAGTATAAAAATTCAAAATAATCCTTATTCAATTTGGAAAAAAATCAAGAAATTTAAAAGAGATTAATATTAATAGCTATAATATTAAAATAAAAAATAAAAATAATAAGATAAAAATATTTATTTTAGTTATCAATTATTATATATACACAATAAAAAAAAATTGTGTACATGTTTCTAAATGTGCAACTAAAATTTATTCAACATTATATTCATTTTTATTTATTTGTATTATTACAATAATTTAATAAAAAGATTTACTAAACATACATGATTGCTTTTGATACTCTTAGAACTTTTAAAAATAATTTTTTTTAAATATTTAATTAATTGTTATAGGAATTGATTATTACTATAGTACAACTAATATAAATTATTTTAAAAACTACAATATTATCAAACTCGTATTTAAAAAAATTAGTTTTATGATTTTGGCTATTTTATAGTAAAATAACATAAATGAAAGAGACACATTTAACCTTAATAATGCTACTTTGACGTCAAAAAAAAAAAAAAAAAGCGACAAAAAGAAACCAAAAAAAGATGCTTTCAACCTTGATGTTATGAAAATGAGAAGACCGTGTAAAATGTGTTTTCGAAAATAGTAGCCAAACAAAATTTTCAGCCATTCAATCTTGTGGATATGAAAATCAAAGTTAATTACGTTTTCTTTTACTTTCAATATGTTTTTAAAGCAAAAATAATTATTTTTTTTTGTTAGATTATTGTTAATTAATACGCACTTCTAAAAACTAAAATGTCCCAGAAGCATAAATGATATAGATATTGTAGGTAATAAGAGAATTTAATTAATTAATTACTATGTATGACTTCTAAAGAACGTAAATTAGTTTTCAATCTTTAGGTTAATAATAAAATATGTAAACTGACAAATTAAACAAATCAAATACGATGTTGAAAAATAAAATTATAAAATGAAACATAATAATAATCAATATTGACTAAATTTGTTGTTATCTTAAAAAATCGATCGTGGATGGTTTGTTATCTTAGACATAAAGACTTGTGGCGTGCATGCGCGACAAGTAATTAAAATAATAGAAGCCGCGTAGAGTAGCTAACAAATGGCAATGTTTCTAGTTTCTACAGATATTAGCTGGAGACAGATATTCCGGTCAAAAATCTGAAGGCATTTCATTTTTTTTCCCCGCAAGAGAATAAGTTGAAAAGTCTGCCTTTTCATATCTTCATCTCTCTGTTATCTTCATCAAATTATAAAGATTTAGATTTTGAGTGGCTATTTGGGACCCCCAACTCTTGACAAAATTGCCACCAGCACACTAGAAACTTGACAAGTATATATAAATTGCGAAATTTGTAAGTCTTTGTAGATCAACTTTTCAAAGCCAAAAAGACATGTTCTCACTCACTATTCTGTTAAGTGTAATTATTACTTTATAATCTTGGTTACTCACTATTTTAATTATTCCAACGTTCAAATGCCATGCAGGCACAAGAGTCTACGTGTTAGGTGACCTGCCTTCGGCATCAACACCTTGAGCAAACTCTATATAAAGCCAACATTTCTGCGCTTCCATTTCAACACAAATTAACTTCAAGTTCTATAGTACTACTACTGTTCAATTGATAATTAGCTAGCTATCAATTAATGGCTTCGTTTTTCAGGTTCTTTTTGACTTTGGCTCTCCTCGTGCTTGTCATGGGGAGCACAAACGCTCAACTCTCTACAAATTTCTACGCAAACACTTGCAAAAACCTCCTCCCCACTGTGAAATCCGTCGTGCAATCTGCTATTTCAAAAGAGGCTCGCATGGGCGCCTCTCTCCTTCGCTTGTTCTTCCACGATTGCTTCGTTAACGTAATCCATTATTTGATTGATCCATGTATTGTAGATGTTTCAATTTTTTTAATACTTATAACCAACATACATATATATTACAGTTCCAGCTCCACGGTGGCTCGAACCTGTGCTCTCAAGCCTCAACATTTATTAATTTTGAACTAAAGTTTCATTTTATTTGCTTACTTATTATTATTATTATTTTTATTTTGACTTCTTTTGAGGTCGGTTGGCAAACAGTCCCAAGTTGTGGCCAAATTAGACATTTCCATGGTAACATTATATTATTGTGATGTGCATATGACAGGGATGTGATGGATCAGTTCTACTAGACGCCACATCATCTTTCACGGGAGAGAAAAATGCGAATGCCAATCGAAACTCTGCCCGCGGATTCGAGGTCATCGACAACATCAAGTCCGCAGTTGAGAAAGCTTGCCCCGGTGTGGTCTCTTGTGCTGATATATTAGCCATTACTGCTCGAGACTCAGTTGTTACAGTAAGCTCTTAATTAATTAATTAATCAATTAATCTCAAACCATATGATATATCATCAAATTGAGCATCAATTCTGAATAATTATTAACATTGTTTTTCTCTTGTATTATTAATTAACTGAAGCTTGGAGGCCAAGCTGGGAAATAAAACTCGGAAGGAGAGATGCTAGAACTGCAAGCCAATCTGCTGCTAATAGCGGCATTCCTGCTCCTACCTCAAACTTGAATCAACTCATTTCTAGGTTCAACGCTCTCGGGCTTTCCAACAGGGACCTAGTAGCTTTAACAGGTTTGTTCCTGTCTCCAGGACATTTCCTGAAAAATTCATGAGAGAATTCTGGTCCTGATATTAAAAAGAGTGATAATACTTACAAAGCTATATATATTAAATTATTTTTGTAAAACATTTCAGGTGGACACACAATTGGACAGGCGAGGTGCACATCATTCAGGGCTCACATATACAACGAGAGAAACATTGATGCTTCATTTGCTCGAACAAGGCAAGGGAACTGCCCAAGAGCCAATGGCACAGGTGACAACAACTTGGCACCGCTTGATCTGCAAACTCCTACTTCTTTTGACAACAATTACTTCAAGAACCTGGTCAACAGAAAGGGATTGCTTCACTCTGATCAAGAGCTGTTCAATGGTGGGTCCACTGATTCACAAGTGAGCGCGTACAGTAACAACCCGAGCACCTTCCACTCTGATTTTGCTGCTGCCATGATCAAGATGGGAGATATCAGCCCACTCACCGGATCCAACGGTGAAATTAGGAAGAATTGCAGGAGGGTCAATTAATTAATTGATTTTTCAGGGTCTGTTAAATTTATAAAGAATAAATTTTATTAAAGTTTTGCTTTTGATCATGTGTACTAGAGATTATGAATTTGAAATTCTGTAATCGGTCATCTTTTCAAGAAAGTAGCATCATTGAAAAATTGCCTTATATAATCTTGTTCTATATATATATATATATATATATATTGTAAAATTTGAAAATAATACCACGAAATTTGAATTAACAAAACTAAGACTAGAAAATAATATCTCGAATCTAAAAGCCCGAGCAAGTGAGGAATCGGCTGCCGCCCGTCTTCATGGTGGCATGCTAGGAGTATGGTTGCTGTGATTGTTGGCGGCTCGGCGCAGTGACTCGGGCGGCAATGACCTGGTGGGAGAGGTCATTTAAAATTAAAAATTGTAATTTTGTAGTATATTTTACGGAAAATATGATATAATCCTCTCACCGTTAATAGATTTCGTTTGTAATAGCTGTGAAAATAATAATATTATATATTCCCAAAGAGATGATTTGTGCCGTTAGAAGAGTTGTTGTAGATTGCCACGTCAGAGAAATTATTATATATACAACCTTTCAAAAAACGAAAGCCACATGTCCTAAGATGGTTTGATGAGATAATATCGCACTCAAAGCCCATCGATCAAATCTTCCACGTACAATTATTGCTAGAAACTTCCTTAAATCCTTTCTCTTTGAAAAATCAAATCCCATGATGCACTTCACCAACTTGACACGACGACGGCAATAATTGTTGGGAGATATAGAGTTCAATCTGTTCTCAGAAAGAAGTTTCGGTTAATATTATCCATGTTCATCATATTGCGAATTTTAATTTTTTTTCTTTTTTTTTGTTATTTTTAATTATAAAAGCAAGCATAAACGATTTCACCGTCATGAAAATAATCTATGTCCAAATATGGAGCAATTATTGTTTGGTTCTTTTTTTGGGGCTTTTTAGTTATATGTGAATTTTTGGATTTTTAAGATTTTACGTATGTAAGCAACAAATTAAAATCCCGGCCAGAACCAATAATCAATCTATCATAAATAATCACATCAGCATAAGTAGAAGTCAGTCATATATTAACAAGGTACATACTATGCTGAAGCAATGCATGCACACATCCAATTAATTTATGTGCATTGTCTTAGAATGTCCAGCAAAAGAAATCATATGAAAATAAGAAAACGCCATAATACAGCCAATAAAATCTCCATTAATCAGAGAGGTAGAGTATTCTAATATATAAATGTAAATTAAACCAAAAAAAAAAAGTTAATAATTGATCAGTAAATCTTATGAACTAGGCCACAGCTTCACCATCACCAATAGCTCCAGAATCAGTATCTTCTCCAAATGTATATGTTCTGTAAAAGTTTATCGAGTGCGGCATCCATCTTTCCGCTGCTTCTCATCAATCTCATCTTATTCCTCCTCATCGTCTTCCCCATCTTATTATAAAATTTTATATTTATAACAGTTTGTTATGGTTTAAAAATATACCGGTATATTGGTTAATATATTAATGTGCAATTGATCAAGAAACTGAAAAATTGTAAAATCAAAGCAACATAAAAAAAATAGAAATTTGTCCGTTCAAACTTCATAGCAAGGTCCTTTAGTATGACCGTGAATGTGATATGCCATCTTAAAGTCAATATCAGCATCAGTAACACGTCTTCAAGTCAGCATCAGCATCAAAACTCTTCCAGTAAAAACAATCCTGATTAAGTCATCAACAAGACTGATGTCATTCCCTCACAGATCAGAATTAGTTAATGTTCAAGGCTTTTTTTTAATATATTTACAAAAGTAAGGATTTTGATCCGTTTTGTAAGGATGTAAAAGTTTTTTTAAGTTAAATTTACTGTGGGATTCTCTTACGTTACAACTGTGATACCAAGCCATAATTTTTATTTTTTTTTTCAGAACTACCGTTTATATGAATAAAATTTAAATATTTAAAATGCTACAAAAAAAAAGTCAAAAAAATTATCAAATGAAAATGGTTAGCTCGGTATCTTTGAACTTGTAACTAGATCGAACAAAGAATGGAAAAGGGTGAACCAATTTAAGTTAAAAAAATATATGAATAATAAGAATATTCTAACTACCCAGTGTGTCTTGTATTCCGTTAGTGTTCAATTTTAATTAAACTAAAAAACCAATTGGTTTTGGTGTTTGAATAGGAAAGGTTACAAATAATTTAACCTTGGCTGACAAATTTTGTATGCTACATGAAATAACTATCACAAGGATTACGGAAAATTAGATTATGAGAGGAATTTACAGCTAATATTCCAAAATATCAAATTATAAGGTAGGCCACATTTGCAATGGCAACCCAATTTGAAGGTTCTAAATATCACAAAAAAAATTGTTGGCTAAACGCAAGGATGTAAGAGGGCAGAATTTCTTTAGTGCTGGAAGCCTACTTAAGCCCCAAAAGGTCATAGGTGCAGGTAAGGTGCAATCAATAAAAAAAAAAAACAAAGTGACCATCATTTTCGCAATAAATGATTGATAATAACAATTGATGAAGTCTTTGACGGTAGATGCCAGTGCATTGGAATGCGGTACTAGTTGTCAAGAATTAAGTAATACATAATTAGAGCTAAGTAAGTGGCTCAATTTTCTCCTTTCAGATAACACAAATAAAGAATATCTGTATTTTTAAAGGGGAAAAAAGAACATGAAAACAAACAAAATGTGGAGATGTAGGAACAATTGTTAAACAAGATAGGGTTACTTCATGTTAGAAAGCCATGGCCCATCTCCATGAATTACCATCAGCATTAATTAGATTTCGTTCCCGCCTCCTGGAACTTGACCGGTCGGATAAAAAAATCTTAAGTTCGATAAAAAAATCAAGGGCAATTATGTTGTGGAAGATATAAACAGTCAGAATGCCGAATTTGTTATACCATTTAGTTCCAATAACTGATTATTATGCTGGTGCATAATAATGTCAATAGGTAAAATTTGAAATACAATGCTAGGCATGTATAACATTGTCACCGAAGCAATGGAGTAGAACAACAGATATCATAATTTTAATACTTGCATCGAGACCCTTTTTGCTGATAAACAGAACTTGTAATTCATCTTACCGGCCTGCTATCGTTACTGTTTAAAAATAATAACACTAGTACAACCAGGTTAATCAAGGTCTGTTGCCTATGACGATCGGTGCAAAAAAACCCATTTGTAGCTCATTAAGCCAGATCCCGCAGTAAACGAAATGTGATTCAATTGAATAAATATAAAAAATGCCAACAAGATTGTCCGGCTCTCCTGACGAGTAAATATAGTTTGAATATATCTATGGATTGGTCAAGTGTCGAGTGGGGGTCTAGGAGGAAGAAGCACAATGCAAGTGTCGAGTGGGGGTCTAGGAGGAAGAAGCACAATGTAATAATATTAATGTTGTGTTTACTTGTCAGTAATTAAAATAAACTTAAATTGAAATGCGTTTGAATGGTATTGAGCTAAAATGGAAACATGAAATCAGAATCAGAATAAGCTTAATTATTTTAAATTACTAAAATACCCTTAATTATTTATGATGATAACTATTATTATTATCATCATAATCATCATCATTATCATTATTTCTAATTTTCATCATTGAAAAATTGATTAATAATAATAATAATAATAATAATAATAATAATAATATTAGAAAACATATCATTAATAATTTATTAAAAAGCCCTGTGTTAATCATTGTCACAGAATGATAATAATAATAATGATAATTAAAATAATAAATAAGTAAATATTAATAGTAATAATATTTATTCAATAACAATAACAACAACAATAACAATAACAATAATAATAATAATAATAATAATAATAATAATAATAATAATAATAATAATAATAATAATAACTGAATTTAATCATAATAATAAAATTTCAATCTTTTTCAATATACATCGAACAACTATAGTTATTAATATAATATTATTAATAAAAGTAAAAAAAAAGGTCAAAAATTCAAAGCCAAATGCCCAAATTAGGGATGGATCTGGATCCGGATCTAGGTGCATCTGGATCGGGATTCGGATTTGGATTTACATATTTATATCCGGATCCATAAAAAATATGTGGATCCAGATGCGTGTAATATCCAGAATAGATGAGGGCAGATATTTTGGTTATCCGGATCTGAAAAAAATTAAAACTAAATAATTTAACATATAATTTAAAAATTCAATAATTCACCTAATAATATCAAAGAAAATTTAATCATAATTTAAAATTTAATAATTCAACATAAATAGCACACAACAACATCACAAATTAAAAAAAAAATTATTTTTAATTTTTAATATATATTCTTAATTTAAAATAAAACTTAATAATTTACTTAATAATATCAAATAAAATTTAATCATAATTCAACAATTAATAATTCAAAATTATATCAAATAAAATTTACTTAATAATATCAAATAAATTTAATCCACAAATAAATTTTTTTTTTTAATATATATATTCTTAATTTAAAATAAAATTCAATCATAATTCAAAAACTAATAATTCAATATGAATAATATACAACAACATCATAAATTAACAAATAAAATATATATTTTAATATATTTTTTTAATTTAAAATAAAATTTAACCGGATCCGAATATCCGGCTTTGGATCCGAATCCAGCTTCGTGAGAATTTAAAAATGGTGCATCCGGATCCGCATTTTTTAATATGTGGATCCGGGCCGGATCTGTATATAAATATCATCCCTAACCAAACCAGATCCCCAAATGCCACAACGCAAAACAAACCCTAACACTCTTGACATAGCCACAGCTCTCTCGTTCGGCTGAAGCCACCAGGTGTCGCCACGCCCACCACGATAGAGCCCACCAAGATAGAGCCGCCCCGCCGACGCCCGAAAGTTTCCAAAGAATACATTGTATGTCTACAGAAACAAAATATATGGTACTTCTACAAAATTAGTTGATTCTTGGTATGGAGTAAAATTTGTCTTTATTTAGTATGTTAGAATCAATGTTGTCTTTATTTAGTATATGCTTTGGTTTGGAACTAGCATATTACAACATGACTGTTAAAATTCTCATAAAATTAAATTTCTTATCGAGGTGTTGATTTTTGGCTAAATTGTTGATTTTAGGCTTGAAATGGTAGAGTTATGGAAATTTTGATATAGAAGCTAATTTGTACTCTATTGTAGGGTAATGACTCTTAAAGTTTTTAAATCCTGGGGTTTTTTGTTTTATATTTTTGACGATGACCTGTTAATGTCTTTTGTCTTTTTTGCAGCAACTTTCAGGCTGTGGCTTTGTAGATTGTATTGCAGACCATTTAGGCGAGTATACTAACTCCTATTACATATAGAATTAATTGCCCGGTAGAATTTAACTTCAAAAATATGAGGCTTATGGATAATTGCTGCAATTCATGGGCTGGCCCTTAACTAGGCTTAAGCAATGAAGCCTGGGTGTAGGCCCGACCCACTTAAAATTTTTTTCAAATTTGAAATTAAATTAATGTGAAAAATCTCAGTCTTTGTGTATTTTTGTTTGCAAATCATGGTTTATTATGAACAATATTTGTTGGTGTTTATTGGAATGTGATGGTAATTGTGTTGTTTTAGTTGTTTTTATGAGTAGTGTTATGTTGAACACAAGAAATTGCATGTTACAATTGTAAATTTTGCAAACTTTATATTTTTGGGGAGGTTGTGTCATTTTTTTTAAAAAATGTGTTGAAATTTAAAAAAAAATTTAAAAAAACATTGTTGAAACCTTAGGCTTGGTCAAGCTTGGCAGCTCAACCCATCCATTTGCCACTTTTAATTAAAAGCATAGTGCTATTTGCACTCCAAAAATTTTTTTGGACCTCCTAATTTTAATGAAAAGTTTACTATGAAAATGCCTATCATGTACAGTACTATTATGAACAGTTTATTATAAGTTAATATTGTATAATTATTTTAAATACTCATATTGCATAGTCATTTTTCAATGTATAATTCTCATGTCTAAAACCTTGAAAGTTTTACTTATAATATTTTAATCAATACTTAGATGAACAATGAGAAAATCAATGTTTTGAAAAAATTTTGACTACAAAGTGTGGGATACTTTTTATTTTCTTTAAAATAAGATAAAACAAAAGTATTGTAAAACAACAAATTTTTTTCTTTTTTGGGCTTTTGACCCATCCTCTTCTTATCTACTTTTTTAATTATTTTTTGTAGTGTTTATAGAATACTTTTTATTAGTATGTTCTCACGCGAGTTGTTCCACCTTTGGGTACAAAACTCATTACTGAACATAAATAATTAAAAAAATTATTAATTAAAGCTTTTTTAAATAATTTGTTAACTAATTGACTTAATTTAATACAGTATACACCCCATATACTAAATTATTTAAATTAAGTTTTTTTTATGCTTTTCAAAATTCTAAAAAATAGTTGCTTAAACTATTTTAGTTAATTAACTTTGTTTGCTTAAAACAACTGTAAAACTATTCAACACACCCAATTTTAAGGGATTTAGCACACAATTACATCTATATAAATTGCCCCCCCCCCCCCAAAAAAAAAGCCATCTCTCTCACACGTGAAACAAATTGAAGAAAACCTTAGCAGCTAACACTCATATCATAATCTCAGTTAGGGGTGGGCGTTTGGTTCGAGTTGACCCAAACTGAACCAAACCCGAATTTTAAAAACTGAATGGATTGAACTTATAAAATTGATCAGGTTGTACCCGAGCTGAATTTTTAAATCGATCGGGCTATTAAGAAACAAAAGAAACGTTCTTACATTAAACTATTAGAGGAAAGAAAAGCCCCAAGTACACAAACCACATAGCTCGTGAAATACCTAAATCAAATTCAAAACAAACTCATCGTGCATCTCTCCTCTCTCAAGTGTGAAGCTGCTGGCTGTAGGCTGCTGCCATGCAGCTCTACGTCGGCATGACAGCAGTCATGCCATGACAAAGCCACCAAAAGCCACAATAGCCCATAACCGCCCTCATCTCACCTCTTAATCACCGTCACATCAGCTCGCAACAGCTGCATCAAGACGGCCTCACCACGAAAGCCTCAGTCGACCATAGCAGCTCATGAGAGAAGGAAGAAGTTGGCAAAATTGAGGGTCAAAGCTGAGAATGCTACCCAAAATCATTGCTTGCATTGATGATTGATGAAGGATTTGTTTTTCCAATATAAGAAGAGTTTGTTTCTTTATATTTTGTCTTTTGTTTTAATATTGATGGATCATAGTTTTATTGCGGTAGTGGTTTTGCAGTAGATGTTATTCTCTATGCAGGGTAATTGTTGAAATTAGCTATCAATTTGCAGTCGATGTTATTCTCTATAGCATATGTTAGAAAACTCATGTCATTTGTGACAATTTGGGATCCCAATCATGTTTAGACTAAAATGTTAGACCTGACTTTGCATATTCCCAATATAACATAGATATTTGTACTAGCCTTTTAAAGCTAGGTTTATTTCTTTTATCAATATCTATACATTGGATTTGATATGCTGCATTAATTAATTATTTATGTATTGCATACTTTACATTTATATCACTTACGCTAAATATAACTAATTCGAAACAATAATTTTTGTAATTACATCTCTGTTAAGTTATAACCTCTTTATAGTAATAAAATTAGTTTAGTCCTCATATTATGACTATGAACAGGTTTTACTATTTGTTAATTTGCTCTCATTTCTATAGCAAGTGTTAAGTTTGAAGGCTTTGTGAGCTATTTTTATGCTTTCTCAGAACTTTTGATTCACAATTGTTGTCTAACCATTGATTTTTCTCTTTTTATGCTCCAGGGAGAGTGGAACCTGGTGTGAGGGATTAAAATTTGGGAGAAGCTGAAGAAAGTAGCAAAGGACAGTCAGAGAATTGTAAATATCGGTTAACAAGAAGGATATTTTTAGATCATTCTTGGGAAAAGGTGGGTATAAGGGTGTGGACGCTTGTGGCCGGGATGCAATTGCGAAGATGGTCCCGAAGAGTGAACTAGTGGATGGAAGACTTGAAGATCTAAAAAATATTTGTTCAGACTTTATCGTGAGCTTCTTTGGATTAGAAGAGAACGCGTACAAAATGGATTTAGCAGTGTTTATGGAACCTTGCATCATAGGCCTGGAGTTATTTTTTTATATATAAGATGAATCCGAGCGTACACATGATAACCGAAGACATTAAAAAATTGGTCAAGAATCATCAGCAGGCCAGGGATCTAAGTCAGGATTATCTAGATATAGCATTGTAAGTATACCTATCTTGCTTTTTTGTTTTCCCCTCTGAGAATATATCTTTATATGCACTAAATCTGAATTTTTTGTGTAGGGATATAATCAAAGGCGTTGCTTATCTATATAACTGTGGCCGTAATCATGGAAATTTAAGTCCAAGCAACATCTTACTTATGCATGGACGAAGGAGATGGCATGCTAAGATTGAATTGAATTTGACCAGTAGTAATATGTTCATTGGGATTTTTTAATTATAACTGCATAATATAATTTGATGTTTACTTTGTGTTCTTTATTTTAGGCACGAAAGGTTGGCGATCACCTAAAGCCATAACTGGTTGTACACGATCAGCAACAAGATCAGATAGCTTCAGCCTCGGGTTAATTCTCTTTTACTTATTCTCTTCTAGTTTCCATCCATACGTCGGCAATACTTTTGAGTTAATTGAGAATGAAATCCTAGCGGGCAGATCACGTAACTATGGTAATTTGCCTTCCGACTTTAAAAAAGGAGTGAAAGGGCTTGTGCACGATTTGTTGACTGAAAGGTAAGGTTTGGCTTTGTAGTTTATAATTAATATTCTTTAGTTTTAATTATAGCTTTTTATGTTTTAATAAGTCTATGCACATATTTCTAGGACGAGCCCAGCAGCGTGTCAACATTATCCTCTTTTCTAGTCTAACGAGAAGGCAGTTCAATTCTTTATTGAAGTGACTGACACGTTGAATGAAGAACCTCAATTAAACAGGCTGTTTCTTAATAGTGTGTCAACTCGTCTTGATTGGTGGGAAGAGATGGTGGAGCCAGTGACTTTATTCTTTCGTGATAATGAGTATTTTCCTGATCCCGGTCGAGCTATTGTGGGTTATGATTTGTTGCGTTTCATACGCAACACGACCACTCGTTATCTTACTTCTGAAGATCGTTGTCCCAAAATATGTTGGAAGAACAATGTTTTTTCAAATAAGGAAGTGGCACGCAATTTGCATATATCGACTTTCCCCGATCTAAAATATGAAGTATTTGATGCAGTTAGAAGATATCCAGATTTATTCAGCCATGCGAATATTCGGAAGTACATGGTGTAACGTTTGATATGTTGTGGTTAAGTTAGCTTGAGAAATATGTACATTTTTTGAGTGATTAAGACTACATTTATGAGATCTTAACTTTCTGATTGCCTATTGTGTACATTGATGTGTTTTTCGGAAGCACAAAATGTTTTTATCCAAATGAATCATTTGTGGTAACTTTCTATAATTATTAAATTTAAAGTCAATTTACTTAATTTAAGTTATTAAATTTATTAAACTGTTAAGATTAAGTGTTAATAGATTGTGTGAACTGGGTTTTGATGCTTCAACTGAAATGTAACTCTTAATGGGTTCTTCTATAACAACTTTTTTTTCCGTGTGGATTGTGTTGGTGGTCGAAAATATTTTTAGCCAAGTCTATTAGTACCTAACGATACATGCTTCTAGTATTTCTTAAAAAGTCAACCCTCATACAATAATGAGAGATTCAAATTCATTCTTTCAATTTGGGTTGATTAGTTTATCATATTTTAACAGGTAGAATTTTTTAAATAAACTCTAAATGAGCATATTCTCTTATTGTTGCACCAAAACTTTGACTGAATGTAGAAACTCAAACGCACCAAATTAACATGTTCTCTTAACGTTCTACAAAAATGCTGAAAGAACATGGATACTTAGAAGTTAAGTTAGTAAACGTCCACTGCAATTAAAACCTACTAAAACCACTACTTTATGCCATATCGTAAGGATTTATTACTTTGTGCTTGTCTTAATCAGTCAAATGAAAATTTTGAAATCACCTCATAAAATCTCACATATGTCATTCAATATTAATATGATTTTTCATTTGAAAAGATGAAACGGGTAGTCCTAAACCCCCAAATCATGTTCACTATTTTCCACCGCCAAATCATGTTCACTATTTTCTTGCCTAGCCGGAACAAAGTAAAAGTAATTTGCTCTTTATTTCTCTTAGTGGAGTTTCTTTTCTGGCCAGGTATTCAGGCCATGATATTTCATTGAATGGCTCCATTTTTTTTCATTTAAAAGAGAGGATAAATATTTGTTTAGTCATTAAATTTTGATTTAAATGTCTCGTACTATTAAATGCGTTATACTTTTATCCTTATTTTTTATTTGCTTTTACAACAATAAATTTATAATAATATTTTTAATATTAATTTTTTAATCTGTAAAAAGTTAATTAGTACATTAACCAATAATTACTTATTAACAAATTAAGAAATTAATATAAATTTGAAACAGCTGATATTTTTCATACTCTTGCAATAATCTTAACTAGTATTTGTAAATAAATTAATACCAATTGATTTAAAGTAATATTTAACATCCTTTCAACAATCATAATAATATTTTTTTGTTAAAAAATTATTTACCAAATTAATCCTAAAAGTAAAATAATAACTAATTTATTTTTACTTTTGAGGCTGATTTGATAAGTTTTTTTTTTCTTTTCACTAATATCTCCAAGAATATTGTTACAATGATATTATGATGAAAGCAAATAAAAAGCGACTAATCTGGCTAACATTGAACTTAGTAATAGGAAATAATTGAATAATTGAAAAATGAGATTATTAAGGAATACACATTGAATTTTTGTAAAGATAGGATTGTAAAATAATCATCAGCAAAAGTATTTTTGAGGTATTTTTTTTAAAACATAGATATTAAACAAACATTTAACTTAAAATACAGAAACTGAATAAATATTTATCCTAAAAGAAAAATAATGTTCATTCAAATTAATTAAGGTTCGGAAAGATAGCTACTACTCAATGAAAAAATAGCAGCAACAATATTTCATTTCACCATGTCCATCCTGTCTATAGAAGTAGACGAAGCATTCAATATTAAAAGTTGTACAATGTCTGCCCCAATGATAACAAAGCCAGCCCAGTAACATCGATAGATCACTAAATGATATGGTGACCAATTACATATATACATTATTGACGCCTGATTTTCTTCCGCCTGGGGTTGAATTAAGTGCAACAGATGGAGGTCACCTAGCAATGAAATGGGGCAAAAAATGGTGGTTTTTGACGTACCCACTCCGATGATTAAGTCAATATTTTTTCCTTTGGAGTTGAATCTCAGTTGTTTTAGTTCGGTAGAGTGTCCATGCCTTTTCTTTTTCATTTTTCCTTAAAAATATCTTTATAGGAAAGAAAATGGGCCATGATTCTCAAAGTGGGTGTTGTTACCCTACTTTTTAGGGCATTGTGGGTGTAGCGGTTTCATAACCAATAATTCTTTCTTGGCTATAAGTGTCATCCCGATATTCCAGCTTTTTGGCTTGGCGCTTTGGACTCATTCAATGTTTAAATTGAGGTTTCCATATTTCTCACCTCAAAAGTTCTAGACTTTCCACATGACAACATTCATCCCCGCCTTCGAGGGATCCAGTTTCCTCTTTTAAGGACTCTAACCCCTCTTAAAGGTGTATCATTGATTCCCATATCAACATAGGCTCCATAAGAGTTTTTGAAATTTAAAAATCTCTTATTATTATGAACTAAGAATTCTAGGGTTTTTTATTTGAATTTAAAATTTAAAATTAAATATTACTCTTGGTATACGTATCGTTCCCAACCTTAACTCTCCTCTCTTTCTTCCTCACAACATTTGGGCATTCACCCTTCGGTCTTAACGAAGTACATTTTCTCTTCTTTCTCACCTTTTCCTTTTTCTTCTTTTGTTTCGTTTTGTTATGAATTTCCATGGATCCCTCCAAAGTCGAGCATAGCGAACCTGATAGATGTGTGGGTCATACAAGCGTGTCACTAGGAGTGTCATGCACCGGTCTTCTTCTATCTTCCCTCCTCCACATGACAACATTCATCCCCGCCTTCGAGACATCCCTACAGAGGGGTTATTTTGCCAGCCAATGGGAGTCTAAAGCTACTCCTCGAACCATTAGCAAACTGAGAAACGATTTTCAAAATCCTGATTCTATTGACCTTATGACCCCTAACCCTAGTGAAAACATGACAGTTCCTCCTGAGAGTTCTGTAGCCTTGTACCCCTCCATGTTCAAGGCTAGGATTAAGCTTCCCTTACATCTAGGGTGGTAAAAATACCCGCTCCGTTCTGACTTGGACCAGACTCAAGTGATGTGGGTCACGTATTATCTATCCCAAGTATGAATGTGGGCCAATTCCAGATCACTTGATAAACTCGGATCAACCTAAAACCTAAATTTTATTAAAAAAAATTATAAAATGTATATTATTTTAAATATTTATATTTATTTGACTCATTTATTATACAAATATAAATTTTTAAACATTTAAAGTTTATAATTTCGTGTCAAATTACATTCAAATAAGTTTAAAACTTATAAAATTACAAAAAAAATATTATAATATTAAAAAATATAAAATTCGAGTACTCGAATTAAAACTTAGCCCAGTACCGAGTTTAAAAAACCCAACCAGGGTGTAAAACATTTGCATCTGAACTGGATCCGGGTAATACGATACCTAGACCCGAATTTTGCAAACCCTACTTACATCCATTTGTTTGCTCATTTTTAAAGTCTCTCAATGTTGCCCCAGCTTAACTTAATAAAATATGAATTAGAACAATAGCATGTCACAATTAAAATAGAAGAAACTATGTAGTTATTCATGAAGGATAAAATCTTTGAAACAAGCATCTAAAGCATTAAATTAAAAAGCTTGCACCTTATATATTCTGAATAAAGTTATTACTATACTTGTATATTTATAGTAATTTAGACTTATAAAGTATAATCATTTGAGTGAAAAATTAATATAAGTGAGATATGTCATTATTCACTTTGCTATGTGATTTTATTAAAATAAAAAATTAAATTTACAATCTTTGCCAAAATATATTGATGATATCAAAATGGAAAATACTCTTAAAGAGCTTATGATTTTATTTATTTTAAGAATGAAATTCACAATGAAAATCTTAAAACGATGTAATCTCTTTCAATTTATAGATTGAATTTATCAAGTAAAATAGTATTGATACTATAGAAATATTTCAAGTATTTCGTATTAAAAAATTATTCCACTCTAAAATATGATGCACATATCTTAATCATGAAATACCATATTTTACTCTGAACTTGCATAATTGCAAATTAAGATATTGTTCAACATAAATTTAAAAATAATTTTGTGAAAAAGGTACATCACTCTCCTTCCTTAATAAGGATGCTAAAATTTATTGGTTAATTCAAGAAAATAAATACAATTATGAAGATACACACACGAAAATATTCTAATCAAGATGATGGTGTCTCCAATTTTTTTTCTAAGCTTCAAAAGGATGGCGTCGATCTCGCAGATTATTTAACCAAAATATTTTAGTTACAACAAAATTTTAATTAATCATTGAAGCACTAAATTATCATTCACCAAAATATTTTATTTTTAATTTTATCTGGGGTACTATAAAATTTTAAGTCCGCCGTAAACAAAAGATACATCCATCCGAAGTGTACATCAATTATTCAAACTCTATTTGGGATAAATCTAGCCTTCACGGACGTCTTTCCTTCTTCTTTTTTATTTTTATTATGTTTGTGGTATAAAAATATTTAAAATTAAAAATATTGTGTGTGCAGTATATTTTATTTGCCGGTTTTGATCCACTCGTCAAGCTCTCTTCATTGGAGCTTGACACGTGGACCGCCGCCCTCCCGCTTCAATTGGATCAATCATAAAATTCTATAAAATTCTTTTATGGCCAGAAATGTAATTCATTTTTAAATTTACATGATAAATTTTACAACAAATAATTGATTGTACCAAAGAAAAAGTTCAACAAAGGTTTTATATGACGGTTAATGTAAACTCACTGAAATTTAAGTATAATTCAGCATTAAGCACACAAAACAAACAGCAACTTAATCTTTTCAACTAGTACCGAACAGATCCAGTGCAACTATTGATTTACATTCTCCAACTTTCCAAAAGTTGAATACAACCAATCAGACAAGATATACAACCAACGCTTGTTCACAAAAAAGAAGCACAAAAACAGAACCCAACCATCACAAATTAAGATTTGAATGGAACAACCATCCCGAGTCAAGAGATAGATGAAAATAGAACATAATATAGTCTGAAACAAAAGTATTTGTTAAAGCGACCAAAACAAAAAATAAAAGATTACTTCATCGATCAAGTAATAACTTAAAACACAAGACCTTACATTTTCCCACAATTGATCAGACTCCAGCAACTCTCCAGGTGTTGCGACACACAACCAATGCCATTCTATTCAGCTTAAGCATAAGCGGATACTCGTTTGCAAAGTCTATAAATTCCTCACAGCATATCCACTGCTGCACGTCTTCAAGAATGCTGTGAGTCTACAACAATGTGCTAAATATAAAACCTCAAGATCATTTGATGAGGTCAAAGACGAAAGGCTATGGAGTGCGCACAACTCCCACAAGTACCAGATCTCATACTTGTAGGCTGCCTTAAATAATGTCATAATATGTTTCTACATCTTCTCCTCAGGCAAGCTCCCAACATAAAGAAACTCTAGAAGAGGCTCAAGCTCTTCATGACTCTCAGGGAGTTGGACTATTCCACCACGTCCATATGATCCATCCAAATCTGGCATGCCCAAGATTTTTGATCTTGCAGCCTACATAACACATCAAAAATATCATTTACCAAATACATATTTTAAAAAAAGAAAAAAATAGCGTCACTCTCTCCTACAGGCGTCTGCAATTTAGAAAATCTCAAACAATAAGCAAAAGTTTGCTAATATGCACACGTAATAGAGTTGATGACTCCAAAGTCTAGATCGAAACAGACAAGGACAATGGTGCCACCTTATGATGAGTGATATTGTCATGTGGCGTTGGCTAGTCAAGGTTCGGTTAGAAAATGTGATTGGAGGTATTCCATAACTTCAACACCAGTTACAAAAGTGAGCTACGAGCTCAGTTGCTCAGCATAGAGTGACCGAAGTTGCCAACTAGCTATGAATACATAAATCAGATATATTAAACAGAACGAGCAATGAAGCGAAATAATTACGAGTACGCCTTTGTGTGCAGGCATGGGAGTCTCGCCATTGAGAGGTCGGAGTTGTATGTCAGGGGATTTTGTTCTCTAAACGAAGAATCATATCCAAGGAGAAAAGCAGTTTTCATACCCTCCAAATCTTCTTGGCTTTTCATATCATTCGCCCGTTCTGTTGGTGTGCGCTAACAAAAGAATAAAAAAGTATCAATATATAGGCTTTAATTTGAATTATAAATCGGTGTAAAAATTAATTATGATTTTCATTTTTTTATGATAGTGAAATTGTAGTATTATAATCATGTTCAAGTAATATTTATAAAAAACAAGCTACAGAGGAAAAAGATCTCAAACAATGTGTAATTTAGGATCATTGTAGTCCTCAGATTTATAGCAGGTATCATGTTCATTTGTTTCTGGCCCAATCTATTGCAGGCAACTAAATTAACTAGGAAGGAAATAAATAATTTTACCAAATACCAATTGAAAAAAAAAAGGAAAAAAGAAACAACTCAAGGACGTCTTATGTCAGTCTGTGTATGAACAAGCCAACTCTTGTAGTGTGGTGCAGAAAAACATGAGGTGGCAGATTAACTTATCAGCGTACGGATATTGAACTAATGAAATATATACCCCAAGTTTACTCATTTTCAAAGCTTTGCAAATTCTAAATAAGTCCAGTAATATCCTAACAGTAACAGGACTAATAGCGTGCGTAACCAACAATGGAAAGAGTCCAGGCTCGGAATATATTGTGAAATTTGAAGATAATAATATGAATTAACAAATTAACTAGATTGATTAGAAAATAATACCTCGAAAATTGAATCTATCAGAGGAGAGGCATCGGGGATGGTGGTGGCAATTTGGAAATGGTGGTGGTTGTGAGCCTTGTGGCTGATAGCGGACCTAGCAAAAGACCTGCGGCGAGTTGGCAGATGAATGGTTTGGGGTGTGCGTGACTTTGGTGGCCTTCCAGGAAGCCGTAGTCCTCATATATTTAGAGGAGGTATCATGTTCATCTGGTTATGGTTTTGTTCCAAGCTGTTGCAGGCAATTCACTAACTAGGAGGCAAATAAATATTACCAATTGAAAAACAAACAAAATAAAAAAGAAAACCGACATCTGTCGTGAAATAAATATACCGTGGAATTTGAAAATAATAATGAAATTTGAATAAACAAAATAAATTAGAAAATAGTACATCGTTTGGAGGGCAATCGTCCATGATTTGGTCGTCTTCCGTGAAGACAAAACCCTCAGGTAAATATCGCAATGGCACAAGCTGTCGCAGGCAATTAATTGACGAGGCAGCGAATAAATATATTCAAAAGGAAAACGAAACTCAAGGACGTCTGTCGTGAAATTTGAATTAACGAAAAGATCAGAAAATAATACCCCTGACGCTTCCAACTCTGGCGGATCGGAGAAATAAAAGTTGGCGGGTTTGTGACATGAGCAGAGGGTTGAGTCGAATACGTAGTTCTCAGGTAAAAATGGCGAATACTGTTGCAGACAATTAATTAACGAGGAAGCAAATAAATAATTTTACCAATTCAAAAACAGGATAAAAAAACATCAGTTAAATTAGAACTAACAAAAAAGGATTAGAAAATTATACCTTTAACATGCTCAACTCGAATGGCGAATCAGGGGTGTCGTCCATGGCTTGGGCGCGCGGTGTTGGTGCTTTTGATTTGGGAATCGGGGAATATATTTTGATTTTTCTTTTTCAGTCCCATACATTTTTTATAATCCCTTTAACTCAGAAGGTTTGGTTTTGTCACGTTTAGCCCCGTCTCTTGTTACGTTGCTACTTGTTAGTTTGGTCGGTAGTCACCGCTTAACTGAAACTTTTGTTAATTGGTTATATTTACGGTTTCTTAAATCTTTATACTTTTTCTTCCCATTTTATTTTATTTCTAGTAATGTTTATTCATCAATTTTGGGTTATTCAAGACTAAAACGCCAAAAGAAAAAGAAAATGAAATTAAAAGTTAATAATTCTTTTAAAAAACTTTTCAGGAATTTTAATGAATCGTCAAACATGAAAAAAAATTTATTAATTTAATAAAATAATGGGAGAAATTTTTCCCCATTTCCTTTGTGTTATTATGTAAAACATAAGAGTATAATAGTCTCTTGAAAAAGATGGATGTCAATGGCTTGGATATAGTGCGGGACTCTCAATAAGCACACCCGTACCCATATAATAGAAAAATTTTCCTTCACCGTCCCTTACCCGTTATGGGGCTAAACGGACATGGGTCGCGCGTGATTTGGTGGCCGTTTGGGTGTGCGTCGTTTACTTGGCCGTGGTGTTTGGGTTTTAGGAATTCAGAAGAAGTTGGCTTTTATACATACTCGTGTTTCTTTTTCTACCCTATATGTTCTTAGTAATCTATTTTGACCAAAAAAGTTTGGTTTTGTGTCATTTAACCCACTCTTTCCTTTTCATAGAGTATTGATCTAATCCTGAATTCTAAACTATATTATAGTTCACAAATAACTATTATACCATATAATGTAATAGTATAATAACATTACACTGTTATACGATATAGAATAATAATATAGTTAGATAACTTCTATTCTTTTGTTATGTGATCATCGTATACTTGTTTATTAGAAAAAATGTGGAGCCAACACTCATTAAACAAGCAATATTTCACAAAAATTTGCGTTTGATGTCTGTAAGTATCAGTCATCATATTATAGTATAAGACGTTTTCACTTTTTTTTTATACAATGTTTAAATGATAATAGCTATATTGGAGATGCTCCGCCGTGGAGCACTCCTTCATAATTACAAGATCAAAGTGATATATAGTAAAGAACGCGATATAATTTTAGTGTGTGGTTATGAAAGAGTGTTTTACAATTGAACGTCTCCATTGTAACAAGACCCTTTTTAAATTTACATGATGCAATAAAAATAAATGTAAGGCAGTGTTCAACCTCTTAAGTTTTTTCTTTTTTTTTATATCATTAAAGTTTTTTATTATATATCTAAATGAGTGTGTTACACTAATCTCTTATGATGTTAAGAAGGCCAAAACTTACCAATTTGGTGTCATATTATGCTATTATCTGTACAGTTGTCTGAGGCCTCCCCAATATTAATGAGCAAATCCAAGTCTAAATTTTGCTCCACAGTGTAATATTTTGTTTTGCCAAAAGAAAATCGCAGCAATGATAATTGTTCTGTACCTTGAAACAATTTTAAATTATTTGTAATGGATGGAACCAAAACTCAAGCAAATCTAAGCCAGCAATTCAAACACAATCTAATTTGACCAATAATGGATGTGAACTAACCAATGAATCAAGAATGGATCACAATTACAGTGAAGTACTAATCAAAAGACTGATACAAGAACAACAAAGAAATAAAAACAAAGGACACATAGGACTACGTGGTTCGGCTGAAGAGACTATATCCGCGACTGTAAATGGGCAGAGATCTTATTAATAGAGGATCTTGCCTTAAGTTAAGAGAGGGAATTACAAGGAGAAGAAACAGCTCAACGACTGCTTCTGGCTCTCTGTATTCGCTTAGAAACGAAGGCACGAAGTTGGCAAATTTTGGTTCCATTCCCCTTTCGGCTCTATTTATAACACCCTGCAACTTTGACTGACAAGCTAACAAACTCGCATACCTAACTGGACCCCACTTGCCAGCTCAACAGTGCCGTGTCGTCATCCCTTCTAACCAAATGTAACTGATTTGGAATCACCACGTCGCATTACTGATGAGTGAAAATAAAAAATATTTTAATCGCAAATATATATATATATATATAGGACCCCTCTAAGTTACGGTAACCGTAAGTTACGGTTCCTTGTTTTTTCCTTATTTTGTTTTCTTGTAATTTTTCATTCAAAGCCTTTATATTCTAATTTATTTATAATTTATTCATAATATTATAAAATTTTTAAATTTATTCAAAAAATTTTAAAACATCAAATTTACTCTTATAATTTTTAAATTTTTAAAATACCCTCCATTTAATTAAAAAATATAATAATTATTATATTAATAATAATAATTATTATTATTATTATTTTAAATGGATTATTATTATTATTATTATTATTATTAACAACAACAACAACAACAACAACAATAAAATTATAATTATAATAATAGATTATTATTATTTTTAAATTCTTAAAATATCCTCCATTTAATTAAAAAATATAATTATTATTAATGGATTATAATTATAATTATGATTATAATAATATAATTTTAATTTTAATTTTAAATAGATTATTATTATTATTAACAACAATAAAAGGTATTATAATTAATTAATATATTAATAATAATTGATAATAATTTTTTAGTTAAATTGTTAATAATAACAATTATTATTATTAATTAATTTTTGAATAATAATAATAATCACAATAATTAAAATACAAAATAATAATTTAAATATACTTATCTTCAAATCCAATTCATTTGAATTGGATTTTGGTACAACACTTCAAATCCAACCCATAATATGATAATAATTAATAATAATTTTTTAGTTAAATTATTAACAATAATAATTATTTTTATTTATTTATTTACTTAGGGATAAGGAAATGGAGGATGAGGCTAATGGAGATAGAGAAAACGAAGAAAAGTACCTTAATTCCTTGTGGTGGAGGTGGTGGCGGTAAATTTGTTGAGAGTATTATTTGTGCGGTGTCATGTTGAGAAGATGAATGAATAAGTTTGATGACGTGGGGTCTAGAGAGTGAGAATGATCTTGATCGGAGTAGAGATGGCAAATTCTGGATCTGGATCTGGATCCGCATTGAATTTTTTATATTCAGATCCGGATCCACATTGAATTTTTTATATCCGGATCCGGAAAAAAATGCAGATCTGAATGCGAGTAAGATCCTCACAGATTGCGGGCGGATTTTCTGGATATCCGATTCGCATATATTTTAAATTTAAATATAATTTTAACTTTAATAATTTATTTAATAATATCAAATAAAATTCAATTATAATTTAACAATTAACAATTTAAAATCAATTCAATATAAATAACATACAATATCACCATAAATTCACAAATGATAATTTCACAACATAAATAAAAAATAAACAAAATTAAAAAAAACTAAAGTAAACCAATTCATTTTAATATTCTCTAATAATAATAATAATAATAATAATAATAATAATAATAATAATAATAATAATAATAATAATAATAATAATAATAATAATAATAATAATAATAATAATAATAATAATAATAATAATAATAATAATAATTATTATTATTATTATTATTATTATTATTATTATTATTATTTTAGCTTTTTAACATACTTTTTATAGTCAATGAAGATTATAGAATTAATTATGTTTATAAATATTTTAATTTATATATTTTTTAATTAAAATTTAAATAAATAAATAATATAATATAATAATACGGATCTGGATATCCGATTTTCCGGATGCACTTGCATCCGGATCCGCACGGCTCTTAACTTTTAAGATCCGGATCCGCATTTTATAACATGTGGATTCGGAATTTTTCGGATTCGGATCTTCCGGATCTTTACGGATCCTGGCCAGATCCGGATTTTAATGCCAACCCTAGATCGGAGGGTGGGGAAAGAGAGAGAGTGTGATGAGAAAATAAAAGGTGGGAATTTGGAGATGGGTTTATAATTAATTAATATATTAATAATAATTAATAATGATTTTTTAGTTAAATTGTTAACAATAATTATTACTATTAATTATTATTAATAATAATAAATTAATTAATAATAATAATTATTGTTAATATATTAATTAATTATAATATCTTTTATTGTTGTTAATAATAATAATAATCCATTTAAAATTATAATAATTAATAATAATAATTATAATCATTTAATAATAATTATATTTTTTAATTAAATAGAGGGTATTTTAGAAATTTAAAAATTATAGGGATAAATTTGATATTTTAAAAATTTATGAATAAAGTTAAATATTTTATAATATTTATGATTAAATTATAAATAATATAGAGTATAAGGGGCTTGAATGAAATTTTACAAGAAAACAAAATAAAAAAAAACGACCACGGACGTAAGTTACGGTTACCGTAACTTAGAGGGGTCTATATATATATATATAGAGACAAACTTATGTTATGTGACTTACAGCTTTTGTCTTTTTTTTTTGTAAAATTTCATTAAAACCCCTTATACTCTATTTTATTTATAATTTATTTATAAATATTATAAAAAATTTTAATTCATTCATAATTTTTAAAATATTAAGTTTACCCTTATAATTTTTAAAATACCCTCTATTTAATTAAAAAATATAATAATTATTAAATGAATTATGATTATAATTTTAATTATTATTATTATTATTATTAACAACAATAAAAGGTATTATAATTAATTAATACATTAACAATAATTAATAATAATTTTTTAGTTAACAATAATTATTATTAATAATTAATTTTTTTATTAATAATAATAATAATTAATAGTAATAATTATTGTTAATAATTTAACTAAAAATCATTATTAATTATTGTTAATATAAAAAAAGTATTATTAATTATTGTTAATATATTAATTAATTATAAACCCATCTCCAAATTCACACCTTCTATTTTTCTATCAAATTCTCTCTCTTCCCCCACCCTCCGATCAAGATCACTCTCACTCTCTAGAACTCACGTTATCAAATCCATTCACTCCTTTTCTTAACATAATACTGCATCAACAATGCCTCCAACAAATTTGCTGTCACTACCTCCACCACAAGGAGCCAAGGTACTCCCCTTCGTTTTCTCCATCTCCATTGGCCTCATCCTCCGTTTCCTTGTCCGTAAATAAATAAATAAGTAAAAATAATTATTATCATTAATAATTTAATTAAAAAATTATTATTAATTATTGTCCTATTATAGATTGGATTTGAAGTGTTGTATCAAAATCTAATTCAAATGGATTAGATTTGAATATAAGTATATTTAGATTATTATTTTGTATTTTAATTATTGTGATTATTATTATTATTCAAAATTAATAATAATAATAATAATAATAATTATTATTATTATTATTATTATAATTATTATTATTATTGTTAACAAATTAATTAAAAAATTATTATTATAACACAAGTTTAAACACAATTTTTCAGCCATTGGATTAGATTGAAATGAATGGTCAAGATTAGATGACATGAACTATTAATTTAATTAATATATTTCTCCTTCCTCTCATTTATGTTTAATTCTCTTTCTTTTTTTAAGATTTTGTCTTTTCTCTCTTCTATAAATTTGTAAATGAAATAATTAAAACCATCAAAATTAATTTACTTACAAATAGTAAAATAAACCAACACTACAAATAAGCCGTATATGCACAACCTTCATCAATTAACTTCCTAAAAGGTTTTAATAAAAAATCACGATCATTCCCTATTAAACATTTCTATTATATTTTAAATTAATTTACTTAAATAATTTGTAAATGGAATAAGTAAAAGTTTACACACAAACACAAAGTGAAAAAAAAAATTGATATGATGTAAAAAAAAAAAAAAGATTGATATGAATCTAATCATTTCATCATGAAGCATACGTAAATAAATAATGACAAAGTTGAAGAAGATGGAGAAAAAGGGAATCTTCATCAGTACAGCCACTAATTGCAGAAAGTACTATATGTAGAAGAAGGACAAGTGCTTCTGGGTAATTAAAATGGGCTATAGCTTATAGTTACAAATAGATGATGTAAGTTACATAAATTAATTTTGATAGTTTTAATTATTCCATTTGCAATCATTTATAGGAGAAAGAAAAGAGAAAATTTATAGGAGAAAGAAAAGAGAAAGTCTTAAATAAAAGAAGAAAGAGAGTTAAACATTAAAGAGAGGAGAGAGAAAGATATTAATGAAATTAATAACTCATGTCATTTAATCTTGACTCTTTATTTTAATTTAATCCAATAATTAAAAAATTGTGTTAAAAAAAAGTCTCCTGAACCTATCCCCTCCCCACACACACAGATATATATATATATATATATAGTTTTTTTTACAAAACTTCATTTAGGCCCCTTATACTCTATTGTATTTATAATTTATTTATAAATATTATAAAATTTTTTAAATTTATTCATAAATATTTAAAATATCAAATTTATTCTTATAATTTTTAAATTCTAAAAAACCCTTTATTTAATTAAAAAATATAATTATTATTAATGGATTTTAATTATAATTATGATTATAATAATATAATTTTAATTTTAAACAGAGCCTAACCATATATATAGATTTCTGATTACCTCTAGTGAATTTATTATCTCCAAATCACCCTATTACTTAGAAAACTCTGAATTTACTTCCATTTTTTTTTAACAAGCAAAAACAATTTCATCAACCCACACTATTTTTCTTGTCTTTTGAACAAAAATGAGGTAACTTAAGGTTTTCAAAAGTAAGGGTGTGATTTGAAGATGGTTAATTTATAAAAAAAGAAATTTGGAATTTACCCATAAATTATAATTATTATTACTACTATATATATATATATATATATATATATATATATATATATATATATATATATATATATATATATATATATATATATATATATATATATATATAGACACACACGGGAAACTATTCAATCCAAGATCCTATACTTTGTTAAAGTCCGAGAAAAAATGATGTAATAATGTAATGTTATTATAATATTATGCTATATATGGTATAATAGATTTTTCGAACATTAGTAAAATTTATGATCCTGGATCTAATCACATTAAAAATGGGGTGTATCAAGTAATTTGACAGAATTTGTTTAAAAAACAATACTTATAAATTTTACCAAAGACCCTAGCTCTGGGCTAAAGTCAAGCCTTTCTCTTAGAAACCTTGTCAAATTATGAATGATTGCACTTCAATATCATTCATAATTTCAGTCTGTACAAATTGGCTCCTTCGAAACCTTGTCATCTTGTCATTTATGCCGTGCAATTGAGGAGATACGGAAGATACGCAGTGTTAATTGACGATCCTAACATATAAAGGCATTTATAATTGGTTGATTAGATGGAACCCGAACCCAGGCTTAAAGATGACCAAGATCATTCCCGCGGTGCAAGTCGACAACAGTATCATAATTTGGAGCCGTGTTAAGTTATATTATCTATAATTCACTTCAATTCAAAATTAATTTTCTTTTATATAACGCAATTGTTGCTCATCAAATAATTAGGGAACATAAAAAAAATTGCTTTTGGGTCAACTATAATATATAACTTAGCAGCTACCACAATTTTAATGACAAAAGTATGAAACTTACAACAAAAAGCAAGAGCGAAAAGTTGCAGGAAGAAGCAAAAGAGAAATCGTAAAAGAAAGAGAAGCCTTGAAGGTTGAAAAGCAAGACAGAAGAATGAAAAAGAAAGAGGAAAGGTCGGTGACCTAGGAAACACAAAAAGGGTATTTAAACAATCCCTAAAAGGTCAAAAGGCCCAAATAAATTAAAAATAAATAATAATAGAAATAAATAAATAAATATATATATATATATATATATATACACACACACACATATCAACTAATTTGTGTGTATTTTTATGAGTGTGGTGAATCCCATCACTGTGAAAAATATATCACAACTGCCGCTTTTAAAAAAAATGTATTTTTATTTTAAAAAATACACTTGAGGGGGGAGTGGTGTAGGTGCCATATCTTAGAGGCACTAAAATTATGCCACGTGTTCATTTGAAAAATAAAAGAAAAGCTAGTCCGGAATAAGAATAACATCCAATCTATTCCGAGGAGATAGCGATCAAAACGAAAATCCTAGGGAACCTACGGAGATAGCTAAAATCAGAAAAATTCATTCCAGTCTGAAATTTCGGAGTGTAAGGAAACTACGCTCAAAGTCATAATAGAGCACGTAAACACGGAATATAGGACGTAGGTCCGAAAATAAACAGAGGTCGGGAAATCAACATAGGTCCGGAATAAATATATTTATTTCCCTACGATAAAATTCACATCCACGTGCACAACAATGGTCGGAGACACGTGTCATTAAGGGAAGAGCTCAAAGTAAAACTCTAAACCCATGACACCCACCATCTATATATAGAGGACTGTTCATAACAAGAAAAGAAGGAAAAATCAACCTTGTCTTCTTCATTTTCTTCTCATTTCAAATCTCAATCACTCAAACTGACTTAGGCGTTGGAGTGCCTTTTTCAGGTACCCACCTCGCCGGATCCAAGATCAGTGCGCGTCATAAGCTCTCCGCAAAATCAAAATACGTGTGAAGGTAATTAATTTCTAGCACCTTCAATATATATATATATATTCTTAATTTAAAATAAAACTTAATAATTTACTTAATAATATCAAATAAAATTTAATCATAATTTAACAATTAATAATTCAAAATTATATCAAATAAAATTTACTTAATAATATCAAATAAATTTAATCCACAAATTAATTTTTATTTTTAAGATATATATTCTTAATTTAAAATAAAATTCAATCATAATTCAAAAACTAATAATTCAATATGAATAATATACAACAACATCATAAATTAACAAATAAAATATATATTTTAATATATATTTTTAATTTAAAATAAAATTTAACCGAATCTGAATATCCGGTTTTGGATCCGGATCCAGCTTCGTGAGAATTTAAAAATGGTGCATTCGGATCCGCATTTTTTAATATGCGGATCCGTATATAAATACCATCCCTAACCAAACCAAATCCCCAAATGCCACAACGCAAAACAAACCCTAACACTCTTGACACGGCCACAGCTCTCTCGCTCGGCTGAAGCCACTGGCTATCGCCACGCCCACCACGACAGAGCCCACCAAGACAGAGCCGCCCCGCCGACGCCTGAAAGTTTCCAAAGAATACATTGTACGTCTACAGAAATAAAATATATGGTACTTCTATAAAATTAGTTGATTCTTGGTACGGAGTAAAATTTATCTTTATTTAGTATATTCTTTGGTTTAGAACTAGCATATTACAACATGCCTGTTTAAATTCTCAAAAAATTAAATTTCTTATCGAGGTGTTGATTTTTGGCTAAATTGTTGATTTTAGGCTTGAAATGGTAGAGTTATGGAAATTTTGATATAGAAGCTAATTTGTACTCTATTGTAGGTTAATGACTCTTAAAGTTTTTAAATCCTGGGGTTTTTTATTTTATATTTTTTACGATGATATGTTAATGTCTTTTGTCTTTTTTGCAGCAACTTTCAGGCTGTGGCTTTGTAGATTGTATTGCAGACCATTTAGGCAAGTATACTAACTCCTATTACATATAGAATTAATTGCCTGGTAGAATTTAACTTAAAAAATATGAGGCTTATGGATAATTGCTGCAATTCATGGGTTGGCCCTTAACTAGGCTTAAGCAACGAAGCCTGGGCGTAGGCCCAACCCACTTAAATTTTTTTTCAAATTTGAAATTAAATTAATGTGAAAAATCTCAGTCTTTGTGTATTTTTGTTTGCAAATCATGGTTTATTATGAACAATATTTGTTGATGTTTATTGGAATGTGATGGTAATTGTGTTGTTTTGGTTGTTTTTATGAGTAGTGTTATGTTGAACACAAGAAATTGCATGTTACAATTGTAAATTTTGCAAACTTTATATTTTTGGGGAGGTTGTGTCATTTTTTTAAAAAAATGTGTTGAAATTTAAAAAAAAAATTTAAAAAAACATTGTTGAAACCTTAGGCTTGGTCAAGCTTGGCAGCTCAACCCGTTCATTTGCCACTTCTAATTAAAAGCATAGTGTTATTTGCACTCCAAAAATTTTTTTGAACCTCCTAATTTTAATGAAAAGTTTATTATGAAAATGCCTATCATGTAAAGTACTATTATGGACAGTTTATTATAAGTTAATATTGTATAATTATTTTAAACACTCATATTGCATAGTCATTTTTCAATGTATAATTCTCATGTCTAAAACCTTGAAAGTTTTACTTATAATATTTTAATCAATACTTAGATGAACAATGAGAAAATCAATGTTTTGAAAAAATTTTGACTACAAAGTGTGGGATACTTTTTATTTTCTTTAAAATAAGATAAAACAAAAGTATTGTAAAACAACAAAATTTTTTTCTTTTTTGGGCTTTTGACCCATCCTCTCCTTATCTACTTTTTTAATTATTTTTTGTAGTGTTTATAGAATACTTTTTATTAATATATTCTCACGCGAGTTGTTCCACCTTTGGGTACAAAACTCATTATTGAACATAAATAATTAAAAAAATTATTAATTAAAGCTTTTTTAAATAATTTGTTAACTAATTGACTTAATTTAATACAGTATACACCCCATATACTAAATTATTTAAATTAAGTTTTTTTTACGCTTTTCAAAAGTCTAAAAAATAGTTGCTTAAACTATTTTAGTTAATTAACTTTGTTTGCTTAAAACAACTATAAAACTATTCAACACACCCAATTTTAAGGGATTTAGCACACAATTACATCTATATAAATTGCCCCCCCCCCAAAAAAAAAGCCATCACTCTCACACGTGAAACAGATTGAAGAAAACCCTAGCAGCTAACACTCATATCATAATCTCAGTTAGGGGTGGGCGTTTGGTTCGGGTTGACCCAAACTGAACCAAACCCGAATTTTAAAAACTGAATGCATTGAACTTATAAAATTGATCAGGTTGTACCCGAGCTGAATTTTTAAATCGATCGGGCTATTAAAAAACAAAAGAAAAGTTCTTACATTAAACTATTAGAGGAAAGAAAAGCCCCAAGTACACAAACGACATAGCCCGTGAAATACCTAAATCAAATTCAAAACAAACGCATTGTGCATCTCTCCTCTCTCAAGTGTGAAGCTGCTGGCTGTAAGCTGCTGCCATGCACCTCTACGTCGGCATGACAACAGTCATGCCATGACAAAGCCACCAAAACCCACAATAGCCCACAACCGCCCTCATCTCACCTCTTAATCACCGTTACATCAGCTCGCAACAGCTGCCTCAAGACGGCCTCACCACGAAAGCCTCAATCGACCATAGCAGCTCATGAGAGAAGGAAAAAGTTGGCGAAATTGAGGGTCAAAGCTGAGAATGCTACCCAAAATCATCGCTCGCATTGATGATTGGTGAAGGATTTGTTTTTCCAATATGAGAAGAGTTTGTTTCTTTATATTTTGTCTTTTGTTTTAATATTGATGGATCATTGTTTTATTGTGGTAGTGGTTTTGCAGTAGATGTTATTCTCTATGCAGGGTAATTGTTGAAATTAGCTATCAATTTGCAGTAGATGTTTTTCTCTATAGCATATGTTAGAAAACTCATGTCATTTGTGACAGTTTGGAATCCCAATCATGTTTAGACTAAAATGTTAGACCTGACTTTGCATATTCCCAATATAACATAGATATTTATACTAGCCTTTTAAAGTTAGGTTTATTTCTTTTATCAATATCTATACATTGAATTTGATATGCTGCATTAATTAATTATTTATGTATTGCATACTTTACATTTATATCACTTACGCTAAATATAACTAATTCGAAACAATAATTTTTGTAATTACATCTTTGTTAAGTTATAACCTCTTTATAGTAATAAAATTAGTTTAGTCCTCACATTATGACTATGAAGAGGTTTTACTATTTGTTAATTTGCTCTCCTTTCTATAGTAAATGTTAAGTTTGAAGGCTTTGTGAGCTATTCTTATGCTTTCTCAGAACTTTTGATTCACAATTGTTGTCTAACCATTGATTTTTCTCTTTTTATGCTCCAGGGAGAGTGGAACCTGGTGTGAGGGATTAAAATTTGGGAGAAGCTGAAGAAAGTAGCAAAGGACAGTCAGAGAATTGTAAATGTCGGTTAACAAGAAGGGTATTTTTAGATCATTTTTGGGAAAAGGTGGGTATAAGGGTGTGGACGCTTGTGGCCGGGATGCAATTGCGAAGATGGTCCCGAAGAGTGAACTAGTGGATGGAAGACTTGAAGATCTAAGAAATATTCGTTCAGACTTTATCGTGAGCTTCTTTGGATTAGAAGAGAACGCGTACAAAATGGATTTAGCAGTGTTTATGGAACCATGCATCATAGGCCTGGAGTTATTTTTTAAATATAAGATGAATCCGAGCGTAGACATGATAACCGAAGACATTAAAAAACTGGTCAAGAATCATCAGCAGGCCAGGGATCTAAGTCAGGATTATCTAGATATAACATTGTAAGTATACTTATCTTGCTTTTTTTTTTCCCCTCTGAGACTATATCTTTATATGCATTAAATCTGAATTTTCTGTGTAGGGATATAATCAAAGGCGTTGCTTATCTACATGATTGTGGCCGTAATCATGTGAATTTAAGTCCAAGCAACATCTTACTTATGCGTAGACGAAGGAGATGGCATGCTAAGATTGAATTGAATTTGACCAGTAGATATGGTAAGTAATATGTTCATTGGGATTTTTTAACTATAACTGCATAATATAATTTGATGTTTACTTTGTGTTCTTTATTTTAGGCACGAAAGGTTGGCTATCACAAGATCAGATAGCTTCAGCCTCGGGTTAATTCTCTTTTACTTATTCTCTTTTGGTTTCCATCCATACGTCGGCAATACTTTTGAGTTAATTGAGAATGAAATCCTAGCGGGCAGATCACGTAACTATGGTAATTTGCCTTCCGACTTTAAAAAAAGGAGTGAAAGGGCTTGTGTACGATTTGTTGACTGAAAGGTAATGTTTGGCTTTGTAGTTTATAATTAATATTCTTTAGTTTTAATTATAGCTTTTTATTTTTTAATAAGTCTCTGCACATATTTCTAGGACGAGCCCAGCAGTGTGTCAACATTATCCTCTTTTCTGGTCTAACGAGAAGGCAGTTCAATTCTTTATTGAGGTGACTGACACGTTGAATGAAGAACCTCTATTAAACAGGCTGTTTCTTAATAGTGTGTCAACTCGTCTTGATTGGTGGGAAGAGATGGTGGAGCCAGTGACTTCATTCTTTCGTGATAATGAGTATTTTCCTGGTCCCCGGTCGAGCTATTGTGGATTATGATTTGTTGCGTTTCATACGCAACACGACCACTCGTTATCTTACTTTCGAAGATCGTTGTCCCAAAATTTGTTGGAAGAACAATGTTTTTTCAAATAAGGAAGTGGCACACAATTTGCATATATCGACTTTCCCCGATCTAAAATATGAAGTATTTGATGCAGTTAGAAGATATCCAGATTTATTCAGCCATTCGAACATTCAGAAGTACATGGTGTAACGTTTGATATGTTGTGGTTAAGTTAGCTTGAGAAATATGCACATTTTTTGAGTGATTAAGACTACATTTATGAGATCTTAACTTTCTGATTGCCTATTGTGTACACTGATGTGTTTTTCGGAAGCACAAAATGTTTTTATCCAAATGAATCATTTGTGGTAACTTTCTATAATTATTAAATTTAAAGTCAATTTACTTAATTTAAGCTATTAAAATTATTAAACTGTTAAGATTAAGTGTTAATAAATTGTGTGAACTGGGTTTTGATGCTTCAACCGAAATGTAACTCTTAATGGGTTCTTCTATAACAACTATTTTTTCGGTGTGGATTGTGTTGGTGGTCGAAAATATTTTTAGCCAAGTCTATTAATACCTAACGATACATGCTTCTAGTATTTCTTAAAAAGTCAACCCTCGTACAATAATGGGAGATTCAAATTCATTCTTTCAATTTGGGTTGACTAGTTTATCATATTTTAACAGGCATAATTTTTTAAATAAACTCTAAATGAGCATGTTCTCTTATTGTTGCACCAAAACTTTGACTGAATGTTGAAACTCAGACACACCAAATTAACATGTATACTTAGAAGTTAAGTTAGTAGACGTCCACTGCAATTAAAACCTACTAAAACCACTACTTTATGCCATATTGTAAGGATTTATTACTTTGTGCTTGTCTTAATCAATCAAATGAAAATTTTGAAATCACCTCATAAAATCTCACATATGTCATTCAATATTAATATGATTTTTCATTTGAAAAGATGAGACGGGTAGTCCTAAACCGCCAAATCATGTTCACTATTTTCCACCGCCAAATCATGTTCACTATTTTCTTGCCTAGCCGGAACAAAGTAAAAGTAATTTGCTCTTTATTTCGCTTAGTGGAGTTTCTTTTCTGGCCAGGAATTCAGGCCATGATATTTCATTGAATGGCTCCATTTGTTTTCATTTAAAAGAGAGGATAAATATTTGTTTAGTCATTAAATTTTCATTTAAATATCTCGTACTATTAAATGCGTTATACTTTTATCCTTATTTTTTATTTGCTTTTACAACAATAAATTTATAATAATATTTTTAATATTAATTTTTTAATCTATAAAAAGTTAATTAGTACATTAACAGATAATTACTTATTAACAAATTAAGAAATTAATATAAATTTGAAACAACTGATATTTTTCATACTCTTGCAATAATCTTAACTAGTATTTGTAAATAAATTAATACCAATTGATTTAAAGTAATATTTAATATCCTTTCAACAATCATAATAATATTTTTTTGTTAAAAAATTATTTACCAAATTAATCCTAAAAGTAAAATAATAACTAATTTATTTTTACTTTTGAGGCTGATTTGATAAGTTTTTTTTTTCTTTTCACTAATATCTCCAAGAATATTGTTACAATGATATTATGATGAAAGCAAATAAAAAGCGACTAATCTGGCTAACATTGAACTTAGTAATAGGAAATAATTGAATAATTGAAAAATGAGATTATTAAGGAATACACATTAAATGCTAAGATTACACATTGAATTTTTGTAAAGATAGGATTGTAAAATAATCATCAGCAAAAATATTTTTGAGGTATTTTTTTTAAAACATAGATATTAAACAAACATTTAACTTAAAATACAGAAACTGAATAAATATTTATCCTAAAAGAAAAATAATGTTCATTCAAATTAATTAAGGTTCGGAAAGATAGCTACTACTCAATGAAAAAATAGCAGCAACAATATTTCATTTCACCATGTCCATCATGTCTATAGAAGTAGACGAAGCATTCAATATTAAAAGTTGTACAATGTCTGCCCCAATGATAACAAAGCCAGCCCAGTAACATCGATAGATCACTAAATGATATGGTGAGCAATTACATATATACATTATTGACGCCTGATTTTCTTCCGCCTGGGGTTGAATTAAGTGCAACAGATGGAGGTCACCTAGCAATGAAATGGGGCCAAAAATGGTGGTTTTTGACGTACGCACTCCGATGATTAAGTCAATATTTTTTCCTTTGGAGTTGAATCTCAGTTGTTTTAGTTCGGTAGAGTGTCCATGCCTTTTCTTTTTCATTTTTCCTTAAAAATATCTTTATAGGAAAGAAAATGGGCCATGATTCTCAAAGTGGGCGTTGTTACCCTACTTTTTAGGGCATTGTGGGTGTAGCGGTTTCATAACCAATAATTCTTTCTTGGCTATAAGTGTCATCCCGATATTCCAGCTTTTTGGCTTGGCGCTTTGGACTCATTCAATGTTTAAATTGAGGTTTCCATATTTCTCACCTCAAAAGTTCTAGACTTTCCATATGACAACATTCATCCCAGCCTTCGAGGGATCCAGTTTCCTCTTTTAAGGACTCTAGCCCCTCTCAAAGATGTAATTAAATATTACTCTTGGGATACGTATCGTTCCCAACCTTAACTCTCCTCTCTTTCTTCCTCACAACATCTGGGCATTCACCCTTCGGTCTTAGCGAAGTACATTTTCTCTATTTCTCACCTTTTCCTTTTTCTTCTTTTGTTTCGTTTTGTTATGAATTTCCATGGATCCCTCCAAAGTCGAGCATAGCGAACCTGATAGATGTGTGGGTCATACAAGCGTGTCACTAGGAGTGTCATGCACCGGTCTTCTTCTATCTCCCCTCCTCCACATGACAACATTCATCCCCGCCTTCGAGACATCCCTACAGAGGGGTTTTTTTGCCAGCCAATAGGAGTCTAAAGTTACTCCTCGAACCATTAGCAAACTGAGAAAAGATTTTCAAAATCCTGATTCTATTGACCTTATGACCCTTAACCCTAGCGAAAACATGACGGTTCCTCTTGAGAGTTCTGTAGCCTTGTACCCCTCCATGTTCAAGGCTAGGATTAGGCTTCCCTTACATCTAGAGTGGTAAAAATACCCGCTCCGTTCTAACTTGGACCAGACTCAAGTGATGTGGGTCACGTATTATCTATCCCAAGTATGAAGGTGGGCCAATTCTGAGCATCACTTGATAAACTCGGGACCCAACTTGAAACCTAAATTTTATTAAACAAAATTATAAAATGTATATTATTTTAAATATTTATATTTATTTGACTCATTTATTATACAAATATAAATTTTTAAACACTTAAAGTTTATAATTTCGTGTCAAATTTCATTCAAATAAATTTAAAACTTATAAAATTACAAAATAAAATTATAATATTAAAAAATATAAAATCCGAGTACTCGAATTAAAACCTAGCCCAGTACCGAGTTTAAAAAACCCAACCAGGGTGTAAAACATTTGCATCTGAACTGGATCCGGGTAATACGTTACCTAGACCCGGATTTTGCAAACCCTACTTACATCCATTTGTTTGCTCATTTTTAAAGTCTCTCAATGTTGCCCCAGCTTAACTTAATAAAATATGAATTAGAACAATAGCATGTCACAATTAACTTAATATTCATGAAGGATAAAATCTTTGAAACAAGCATCTAAAGCATTAAATTAAAAAGCTTGCACCTTATATATTCTGAATAAAGTTATTACTATACTTGTATATTTATAGTAATTTAGACTTATAAAGTATAATCATTTGAGTGAAAAATTAATATAAGTGAGATATGTCATTATTCACTTTGCTATGTGATTTTATTAAAATAAAAAATTAAATTTACAATCTTTGCCAAAATATGTTGATGATATCAAAATGGAAAATACTCTTAAAGAGCTTATGATTTTATTTATTTTAAGAATGAAATTCACGATGAAAATCTTAAAACGATGTAATCTCTTTCAATTTATAGATTGAATTTATCAAGTTAAAAAGTACTGATACTATAGAAATATTTCAAGTATTTCGTATTAAAAAATTATTCCACTCTAAAATATGATGCACATATCTTAATCATGAAATACCATATTTTACTCTGAACTTGCATAATTGCAAATTAAGATATTGTTCAACATAAATTTAAAAATAATTTTGTGAAAAAGGTACATCACTCTCCTTCCTTAATAAGGATGCTAAAGGTTATTGGTTTATTCAAGAAAATAAATACAATTATGAAGATACACACACGACAATATCCTAATCAAGATGATGGTGTCTCCAATTTTTTTTCTAAGCTTCAAAAGGATGGCGTCGATCTCGCAGATTATTTAACCAAAATATTTTAGTTACAACAAAATTTTAATTAATCATTGAAGCACTAAATTATCATTCACCAAAATGTTTTTATTTTTAATTTTATCTGGGGTACTATAAAATTTTAAGTCCGCCGTAAACAAAAGATACATCCATTCGAAGTGTACATCAATTATTCAAACTCTATTTGGGATAAATCTAGCCTTCACGGACGTCTTTCCTTCTTCTTCTTTTTTATTTTTATTATGTTTGTAGTATAAAAATATTTAAAATTAAAAATATTATGTGTGCAGTATATTTTATTTGCCGGTTTTGATCCACTCGTGAAGCTCTCTTAATTGGAGCTTGACACGTGGACCGCCGCCCTCCCGCTTCAATTGGATCAATCATAAAATTCTATAAAATTCTTTTATGGCAAGAAATGTAATTCATTTTTAAATTTACATGATAAATTTTACAACAAATAATTGATTGTACCAAAGAAAAAGTTCAACAAAGGTTTTATATGACGGTTAATGTAAACTCACTGAAATTTAAGTATAATTCAGCATTAAGCACACAAAACAAACAGCAACTTAATCTTTTCAACTAGTACCGAACAGGTCCAGTGCAACTATTGATTTACATTCTCCAACTTTCCAAAAGTTGAATACAACCAATCAGACAAGATATACAACCAACGCTTGTTCACAAAAAAGAAACACAAAAACAGAACCCAACCATCACAAATTAAGATTTAAATGGAACAACCATCCCGAGTCAAGAGATAGATGAAAATAGAACATAATATAGTCTGAAACAAAAGTATTTGTTAAAGCGACCAAAACAAAAAATAAAAGATTACTTCATCGATCAAGTAATAACTTAAAACACAAGACCTTACATTTTCCCACAATTGATCAGACTCCAGCAACTCTCCAGGTGTTGCGACACACAACCAATGCCATTCTATTCAGCTTAAGCATAAGCGGATACTCGTTTGCAAAATCTATAAATTCCTCACAGCATATCCACTGCTGCACGTCTTCAAGAATGCTCTGAGTCTACAACAATGTGCTAAATATAAAACCTCAAGATCATTTGATGAGGTCAAAGACGAAAGGCTATGGAGTGCGCACAACTCCCACAAGTACCAGATCTCATACTTGTAGGCTGCCTTAAATAATGTCATAATATGTTTCTACATCTTCTCCTCAGGCAAGCTCCCAACATAAAGAAACTCTAGAAGAGGCTCAAGCTCTTCACGACTCTCAGGGAGTTGGACTATTCCACCACGTCCATATGATCCATCCAAATCTGGCATGCCCAAGATTTTTGATCTTGCAGCCTACATAACACATCAAAAATATCATTTAGCAAATACATATTTTAAAAAAAGAAAAAAATAGCGTCACTCTCTCCTACAGGCGTCTGCAATTTAGAAAATCTCAAACAATAAGCAAAAGTTTGCTAATATGCACACGTAATAGAGTTGATGACTCCAAAGTCTAGATCGACACAGACAAGGACAATGGTGCCACCTTATGATGAGTGATGTTGTCATGCGGCGTTGGCTAGTCAAGGTTCGGTTAGAAAATGTGATTGGAGGTATTCCATAACTTCAACACCAGTTACAAAAGTGAGCTATGAGCTCAGTTGCTCAGCATAGAGTGACCAAAGTTGCCAACTAGCTATGAATACATAAATCAGAAATATTAAACAGAACGAGCAATGAAGCGAAATAATTATATTTTTTTAATTAAATAAAGGGTTTTTTGAAATTTAAAAATTATAAGAACAAATTTGATATTTTAAATATTTATGAATAAATTTAAAAAAATTTATAATATTTATAAATAAATTATAAATAAAATAGAGTATAAGGGAAACAGACAACCACTGTAAGTTATGTTAAACGTAACTTAAGAGTCCATATATATATATTTTTTAATCATTGGATTAGATTAAAATAAAGAGTCAAAATTAAATGACATTAGTTATTAATTTCATTAATAACTTTCTCTCTCCTCTCTTTAATATTTAATTCTCTTTCTTCTTTTATTTAAGACTTTCTCTTTTCTTTCTCCTATAAATGATTGCAAATGGAATAATTAAAACTATCAAAATTAATTTATGTAACTTACATCATCTATTTGTAACTATAAACTATAGCCCATTTTAATTACCCAGAAGCACATGTCCTTCTTCTACATATAGTACTTTCTTCAATTAGTGACTGTGCTGATGAAGATTCCCTTTTTCTCCATCTCTTCAACTTTGTCATTATTTATTTACGTATGCTTCATGATGAAATGATCATATTCATATGAATCTTTTTTTTTTTTAACATCATATCAATTTTTTTTTCACTTTGTGTTTGTGTATAAACTTTTACTTATTCCATTTACAAATTATATAAGTAAATTAATTTAAAATATAATAGAAATGTTTAATAGGGAATTATCGTGATTTTGATTAAAACCTTTTAGGAAGTTAATTGATGAAGGTTGTGCATATACGGCTTATTTGTAGTGTTGGTTTATTTTACTATTTGTAAGTAAATTAATTTTGATGGTTTTAATTATTTCATTTACAAATTTATAGGAGAGAGAAAAGAGAAAATCTTAAAAAAAGAAAGAGAATTAAACATTAAAGAGAGGAAGGAGAAATATATTAATTAAATTAATAGTTCATATCATCTAATCTTGACCATTCATTTCAATCTAATCCAATGGCTGAAAAATTGTGTTTAAACTTGTGTTCAAAAATGTGTCTCTTGACCTAACCCAATATACATATATATATATATATAGATATAGATTTCTGATTACCTCTAGTGAATTTATTATCTCCAAATCACCCTATTACTTAGAAAACTCTGAATTTACTTCCATTTTTTTTAACAAGCAAAAACAATTTCATCAACCCACACTATTTTTCTTGTCTTTTGAACAAAAATGAGGTAACTTAAGGTTTTCAAAAGTAAGGATGTGATTTGAAAATAGTTAATTTATTAAAAAAGAAATTTGGAATTTACCCATAAATTATTATTATTATTACTACTATATATATATATATATATATATATATATATATATAGACACACACTAGAAACTATTCAATCCAAGATCCTATACTTTGTTAAAGTCCGAGAAAACATGATGTAATAATGTAATGTTATTATAATATTATGCTATATGGTATAATAGGTTTTTCGAACATTAAAAAAATTTATGATTCTGGACCTAATCACATTAAAAATGGGGTGTATCAAGTAATTTGACAGAATTTGTTTAAAAAACAATACTTATAAATTTTACCAAAGACCCTAGCTCTGGGCTAAAGTCAAGCCTTTCTCTTAGAGCCAAGTTCAACAAACGCCAGGTCATGCTCGTTCGGCGTAGTTTTTATATTATCAAATACTCACTAGAAGTTTTTCGACACATTAATTTACCCCCAAAGTTTTTTAATAACCACATGTTGCCACCTAATGTTTCAGTTATTATCATTTTATCACCAAAATTTTAATATTTTTTAAAATTTACTGAGGTCATAAGGGTATTTGAGAAATTTTAAGCTAAAGTTATTTCTCTATTTTTCTAGTTCTTGTACAATTTTTTATCTTTTTACTAATTATCTGATTTACAGGCCTTTTTTATTTAAGTTATTAGAATTTTATTGTATTAAAATATCCCTTCACAAAATTTTAAGTTTTCTGACAGTAATTGAAATTTTTTCATGTATTTATAACCAAACTAATTCATGATATTATTTTCACCTATACAAACGAATTTCACCATATTAAGCTCAATTATAATGAAACCTGCAAAATAATTCATATAATTTTATATTATTATTAATTGGTTTCATTATAATTGAGCTTAATATGTTATGAATTAGTTTGTTTATGTATACATGAAAATTTTTTTATTTATGATATTTGTTAGAACAGCTAGAATTCTATTTTGGGATATTTTAATATAATAAAATTTCTAATAACTTAAATAAAGAAAAAAAAAACTCGTAAATCGGATGTCTGGAGAAGAAATAAACATCCAAAAAAGAACTAGGAAAATAGGGAAATGAATTCCTCTTGAAATTCTTTAAAAATCAATTTTTTAGCAATGTTAAGATCTTGGTGGTAAAATGATACAACTGAAGCATTATATAGTAAATGTAGCTGTCAGAAAATTTGAATAATAAATTAATAGGTCAATAATTTTTTGTGGTAGTTAATAATATCCCTTTTATTATATACAACAGCTGGCCATATTCATTGAATTTTTAATAACTTAAACGATTAGTATATTAGAGGACCGCGCTTGGACTGAATGAAGGTTCTGATCAAATCTCCCTCTTTCAAGGAGAGTAAATAAATTTATCCATGATTGAGAGTAGACCTCGCCCTCTCAATGGAAGCGAAAAGTATATTTGAAGAACAAATTATATGGAGAAACTGAGAGGAAAATCATTAACAATTAGTTAGAGAGATATGTAATTTTGGAAAACAATTAGATCCAAAAGCTTAAGTTATTATTAGATAAGGGTTCAGACAATAGTATTTAAAACTTTCTATCATTCTTCCCCACATCTAGGCCTTAACAGTCTCTATCAAAAGTTCGAAGGCAAGAGCCTAAGTAATAATATTTAAGTTCTAATATTTCCTCTCTCGTGCAATGTTCATTTGTGTTTGTCTTGTGGGTCTACACAGACAACTAATTACCATGCTAAGTTATCACTTTACCTAAAGAGTTTATGTTTGGAAGTTGGTACTAGAACAATAGTCTCCTTTAAAATTATATTTATTATATTTATCCTATGAATTTTTCTATAATGCTGTATAAACTTTTACTATACTAATAATGAGGTTATTAGGGACTATTGATTTAATTTAATAGATAAATAACTAATTATTTAATAATCAATAGGTAATAAATTGAATAAATATTTCTTAAATTTCCAATAAATTAAAAATTTTGAATTCTTCATTTTATTCACTCATTTTTTCTTTTTCATCTTACTCATTGGCTAATATTGAGTTGAATCGATCATTGTCATATTTATTAATCTAGCAAGTTTGTAGAGAAAAGATAATATACAAAGGTTTGAGTTGTATAAGATATAATACAGATGTTTCAATCATGCTAATATTAAAATGCATTTATTTTTTTTTAAAAAAAAAGAAGTTTAGATAGCCATATTTATTTCTTTTTATTATTTAATCTTAAAAAACACGATAGTCATATTTATTTCTTTTTTATTATTTAATCTTAAAAAACATGGTTTGTCGACTTGTTAACTAGTAAATTAAATTTTAAATAATTGAAATCAAAATATTATCTTAATTAACTTCTAATTTTATGAACCAATGATTAAATTTAATAGTCCATGTTCATAACACTATTGATGCTGTAATTTTTGTAACAAACATAATAGAATCCAATGCTACTTTATTATTGCGCTTTTCTTTGATTTACATAAAAATACAATTTCCATTGTCAAAACTGTGCTTCTCTATTAGGGGTGCCAATATTTTTAAAATGTAGATTTGAGTTTTATAAAATTACAAAGATCAAAATTAACTAATGAGGGGGCTAGAATGATTATATATATATATATATATATATATATATATATATATATGTATGTATGTATACATATGTATATCAATCACCTTAGTATATGATTCAGTAATTTCTTTGATGAACCTCGTATAAACACATGTTCATTAAATTCTTTCCCTTTATTTCTAAACTTTTAATAATTTTTTCTTATTTCGTGAAGGAAGATAACCCAACATGAAAGGAGACGAAACTTGACAATTTAATTATATAAATGTTTTCTTTTTGCCAAGTTAACAAATTTTGTTGACACTGAACTCAAGATGTATAGAGTGGAGAGAAGAAGCCACTTGTCCACGCAACCGTGACACAAGACCAAATTCCATCAATCTCTAGGGATTCTAAGAGAGATAGAGACTTGAATGAAATATATTGATTCCATTAATTATTGGGGAAAAAAAAACAACAAAATAAAATAGAAGATGTGAGAGATATCGTGAATGGAGTTCCCCATAATTAACTTGCTTGTTTAAACAATACTTAAGATTTCTATATTCCCCTTCCAACTCACACTGAAATCCACACGCCAAGAAAAAACCCCAAAATTTTACAAAATTATTAATAATTAATATATAACTGAAATAGCTGGCCGCTGGATCATTGACCACTCAACAAATACATGCACACACATCGACTTAACAATGTGCCGTAGCTTCACTGTGTAGCAAACTAGCAATTGCACTACAACTTTGTTTGGAATCTAATTACCAAATTACCATTTTAATGACCTAATGATAACTCATATGGTCTCATACCATTTTTGGCAAAAAAAATGGTCATCTATGTATGTATATATAATATGGCCAACTAACGATAACATTGAACAATTAATTTCGCGGAATGTAATAAATAATTAACAAAAAAAAATTAACCAGGTTCTTCCATATTCCATTAAATATGGATTATTAAACTGAGACAAGAAATTATAATTATTTTGTTCGCTTGACGAACAACAAATTATCTACAACTAGTTTTATGAATTTCTAAACCCACCATGAATGAACAGGAGGCTAAACACAAAAAAAGAGAACTATAGAAGTACGCACAAAAATATAGCTGAATTAACCTCCTAAATCATGTAAATATTATATCTAGTGCAAAATTTTCCCAATAATATGATTACTAGACAGCGCATAAAAATAAGGAAACAAAACGAAGAAGTGTTGAATTAATAATCGCAACACTAGCTAGAAACATACGAAATAAAAAAAAAAAAAAGCAAACAAAATGGGCCGCGATGAGATCATAACAAACTTCACCCAATGAACAAAAACCCTACCCTCTAATACTACTCTAGTAACTGTGAGCAGATAATGTATTCACATACACTGATGAGCTGCACCCAAGGGGCATCACTTGAAACATATATACTTCATGAGCACTGAAGTAGTGAACGGTAGTGGAAAAAGAAAAATGACTGCCATATATATGTAAATCATCTAATTAAAACAAAAATTATGATAAATAGAAGAAGAAGAGATATAGGAGAGGGTAGAATAGTAATTAGCTAAGGGAATAGCATTTCCGATGATTAGTTACTTTGTAAATCTCATCAAATTCTTAGAGGTTTTTCACTTGCGTACATCGGGCTGATTACAACTTCACCTTTTGTCTGCTCCACCGGAACTTGACATAATATTCATATCCATTAATGGCAGAGACAAGGTAGCATACGCTATTACACTCTGTGTTCAACCAGATCCCAAACATGAAATGACTTCACATATTAAGATATCACAAGCATCAAGCATATTGTTTAATTAATTTGCTACAGTTTAAGGTAAGTTAGTATCGGCAGTTCAACAAGGAAATTAAACAGTGATTAGGAAGAAGATTAACGAAACCAAAAAAGCGACTAATAAAAGCATATATATATATATGAACCTCGATTTATAGATAATTAGACGGTAATTCAGTATCTAAACAATCCCAAATTAATATTCCAATATCAATATCCTCTTCCTCTTTTATTCCACATGTTTTCTTTATGAGAATGAAAATAAATGGGATATTCTCTATTAGTAGTCTAGCAATAATTTAACCAAAATACGAAACGTTTTGATCACCAGAAATGGTGCTATAATCAGCAACACTGGTAATTGGTTGTGCATACATAGAAGAAGAGCAACTGGGAGTAGAAGGACGAGGATGAGGAGGAGGAGGCGGCGGCGGCGTATGTGGAGATGTTGATGGGGCAGCAGCAACCGTAACAGCTCCAGAAGAAAGCAAAGCTACCTGATGAGGATGATGAGATGATGGCATAATATTACTAGCTTCTCTGTACTTGTATTTCATAATCTCATTCCTTACAACATTAAGTTCTGCTTGTAAACACTGAACTTGTTGCTGCAAAGTTGAAATTGCGCCCATGCATCCATAAACTGGGTCTCTAAGCCTCACATTTAGCCTCATAAACAAGACTATTTGCTGCATCAGCTCTTTGGCTTTCAGGTACATCCTAATCATAAACACATCAAAGGTAATTATCAACAAAAATTAAATTCTAATTCAGGTTTCAAAAAACGTTAAAAAGCCCTCAATAAAATAGTTACATTTAGCATCTTTGAGACGTTGCTGGCGCCGAAGACTTTGTGAACAGAAGCAAACTTCTGGGGTTCGTGAGGGGAGAAATAAGGAGAAAAGGGGGCATTCTTGAGCACAGCGGCGTCTCAAGAGCTTGCAGGCAGCGCATGGTGTTATCGTATTTAGGGTTCCAGGAGGACCCAACATGTGTCTTCTTCCCATATGAGAAGAGGCATCTACTTCTCTCTGATCTTTTTCCTATCTCATCAATCTCTCCCTATATTTATATACATATTAAAATAAGAGCTAATTAATTTTAGAGCATAAAAATAAATAATATTGAGTTAATGGATGAAACAAAACTAGTGTTTTTAAAGATTTGATGATTAGTTAATTACCTTTCTCTGGACATTCAGGCATGCCCTCAGAAATGGAGAAGGAGGAAGAAGATGAAGAAGAAGAAGAGAGAGGAAAATGAGAGAAGGGCAAAGAAAGTACTTAAAAGGCAAGATATAGTATAGATTAAGAGAAAGGGATGGGAGAAATGATTAATTAAAAAGGAATAGCTTGAAAAGGATGGGAGTAAAAGAGACTAAAATTAGAAGCTAATTTTTGTTTGTTTGTTGGAGATGTTTTGCTGCTAGTTTTGCTCACGTACGAGGAGAATTATAGGTTGAGGAGAAACCTTTGAGCTAGCCTAGCATCAACGAAGTATAAATTGGAGAGAGAGAGATAGAATAAAAGGTTATTGAGTTTATATAAATGCCAGCTTCGTCACTGCTTGCCCACGTGTGTTGTCTTTAAGTGTGTTGACTTTGAAGATCAAAGCCATCTGGTTTTGCTTCGACTGCTTAATGATCTTTCACGGCTGCATGTGGTTTTTGCTTTCTTTCTCGAGAGATAAATAAATATACACATGCCTAAAAATTATTATTATTATTATTATTATTCTTGTTTTAATATGTGATCATAATTTCAACATATTTCTATTAAATGTACTAATTTTAAACAAAATGATAAAAGGGTTTGATTAACAAGTGATGAAAAAATTACATGAAGATTGATTATAGCTATGTATTGTGCTTTGGTAAAGGCAGCAGGGCATGTTAGTTTCTTGTCAAAATCAAGAACCCATCTTCATTTGAATGACCATATCTGGGATCTTGTTTGTGAAAATGAAATTTAATTAATATCAACACCGCTGCATAGAATCCGCAATGTGCTCTTTTGGAGATCGCTTGTAAGATCGACCAAATGCAGACTCAGTGATGATAGCCTAGCCACATTCAATTGATCATCTTGTCAAAAATTATACTAATCAATCAATGTGGGTTTGATTGGAAAAGCAATAAAAAAATCTACTTAGCTATTATTTTTAGGGTAGGCATTTTTTTAAATGACCTTTAAAGAAAATCACCAGACTACTTCTTAGTCAGTGGAGAGTTAGAACTGTGTATGTAGTATGTGAAAATTTTTCTTTAAAACTATTTATGGTAGATCCCATTTGTTTTGAGCCCAGACACCTCTATTACATTAATTATAAGAGTGATCATCTAGATAGATCGCTTGTTTGCAATATAGGAAATATCAATAATATTGTAATATAGCACTACCAAAAGATAAAAGCTCTCATCGGGTAGTTATACAAGAAGTTTAGAATTCAAGTCTCAAAATCTGTAAAAGTTTGATTTATATTCTCCTAATGTTTTTAAACAAAATTTTTTTTTGACGAAGTATATGAGTGATCAATATCAAACACTTCATGTTATTTTGTGTAGCCTACACTTAACTTTCTAGTTTGCTTAGTAGCACTTGAAAGAGCTTACTCTTCAAAATTATACTAGATTTTCAATTATGTTCATAGAAAAAGATTGAACACCATCAAGAATTCAAGATAAGTCAATTATCTTTAGCAGCTAGCGACTTTCTTTAGCGAGATGATCCATAGTTACATGTGCTGGTATTAAAGACATCTCACCAACAATTTCTTTTTCATAAATAGAAAGCATTACAATTCAAGGATCTCCCAAATTTTGTTTCATGTCAACCACAAGAATATTCGATCTCGCTTCCATAGATTGCCTAAGTGCTTAAACAA